>JAMZAV010015909.1:0-19939 GCA_024449915.1 Sweltsa coloradensis | reverse complement strand
CACCCATGACGATAAATCGAACACAGCCTACAATCGTCGGTAGCCCGGGTATTGATTGCGGGTACCTACCTACCAGAGTACAAAAATTTCTGGGTATTGATATCCCTATTAGTAGCCTAGATCTTGTATTGTTGTTACATTTTATATTAAAAAAAAAATTGTTCCTTTTTTCCCTAGGTTGTCGTTTTTTCCCTGAAAGTTGAGAAATCGGCAAAACACACATATATATATATATATATATATTTTTTTTTTAAATTGAAAAACTGTAGGCCTAATGGGTCTCTTTTCCAAAGTAGGCCTACTAATCACATGCAAATGGCAAAGGTACCATAGCCTACGCTTGCCTGCCTACGGAAATTAATGTGGGCCAGCTCTTTTATATTGCCCGGGACAATGTTGAACATTTCAAAGTGTGGTAATAGTGTGTGCATGTAAGGATAGACGCTGATAGGCCTAGTAATTTCGGCACAAAAAGTTTTCACAATTTACAATATAGGCCTAGGATACCTACTGCAATAAAAAAACATAATTTTTTACACTTGCAGGGACCGATAAAACACATCTTTCTGGAAATATTTTTTATTTTCTTATAGGCTCTGAGACTTTGAATTTTAGTGCCGTTTTATTTTTCCCCAATTTTGGGTCATCTATCTGTAGGTCTAGAGCTTTGTGCTTTTGAAATTTGGAAAGTTTGCCAAATTCTCATAATAATAGGATTTTCCCCCCAAATAGGCCTAATCTCCATTTTTCTTATTGTGCAATAATTGTTCCAGAGTTTTCTCTTGCTTTTGTGGGAGGGGGGAGAGGGGAGGGAGAGAGTTGACGTGCACTGTGTATGGATTACGCTTGACTGTTCCATTAGGCTATTTAACGAGGTAGTATTTTAATCAAATAACAGCCCCGCGATTGTGTTTTGTTATTATCGAGATTTCAATCTCTATCGGGTAGGGCGGACAAGTTTCAACTTTTAGAGTACCGGTAATTATTCTAGTGGCTAAATTTAAACGCCCACTTGGCCAAGACACTCGCAAATTAAACTTCGATTTCCCATTCCACCCTTGAGATCTAGACGCACCAAGAAAAATGCTGTGCCAGTGTTATTTATTTTACCCTTTAGGCCTAAGTGTAGGTGGCCTCTTTTGTTCATCACACTACTTTATCTCAAGTGCAACCATTTAAATTGGGATAAATTTAGGAACAAATAGCAAAGGTTATCATTGGAAGAATACATGTTTAAACATTTAAACACGGTTTGTTTGTAGAGTTGTTTAAACATTTTGGGAATTAAACAAAATGGGGTGGCCCTAATATTGGGCTCAGGCAATAGGCGAAATGACGATGATTTCCTTTCAGAAACCTGGACAGGGGTGTAACAATGTTTTTTGTTAACCATAGTTTTTATTAGTTTTCACTTGACTGATCTCTGCACACACAATCAACTCCTAGGCCTAGGCCTATTTGAATATCATCAGAAATTTGTTGTCTTTTTTACAATTGTGGGGCTGTGTGCATCCATAAACCAGAGCTCTGATATTTTGCTTTTCAGTCCCCAAAAGTTTATTCTTGAAGTCTCTGAAGAAAACGTTTTGTGAAATGTTATGCTTTAATTTTTCTTAAAAAAATATAAATTTCTATATAAAAATAAATACTACCGGTACCATCTATATTGAAAAGAAATTCCCAAAACATTTCCGGAAATATTTCCGATACAGCCGCAAGTACTCTGTGGTTATTATTGAATCTATTTGTTCTCCATTTAGATGTGGGCATGGTGTTCATAACTGCATCAACCCAGATTCTCAACAAATATGACTTTATCGTTTACAAAGCCTTTTGTGGTTGGAGGCTCCTGCATCGATATGACTAAGTATTCAAGTTTTCTTACAATGCTTACTGATTTCAAGACAAAGGATGAAACAAAACTAAAAGCAGCATTTCATCTCAGAGAAAACATACTGGTAAGCTTAGGGTTTGGTACGCATCAATGTCTAGGGCCTACGTGTTATAAGCATTTTATTCACAACAAATCTTATCTCTATCTAGCTATAAATGTCTAGTGAAGAATTCTCATGGTAGGTAGGTCCTACTGCCAATACTCAGTTTGGTAACCAGTTTTTCAATACAATAGTGGAATGGTTGAAATGTCACATGACACCCTATAGGCCTATACGCAGTCTTGGGGAGGAAGACGTTCCTTGTTCTGGAACTTTAATGGGAACGCGTTTGTTTTCTTAGGAACTTGTAAGAAGAAAAGTTATTATTTTATGGGAACTTGGAACGAATTTAACGTTCCCTTATAAGTTCCTTTCGCCCTCGTTCTTTACTAAATAAATTTACTCACATTTATTATTATTATTTAAATCAGTGATGGTATAAAGGAACATGAAAGGAACTACTTCCTTTTGAGGAACGAGGAACGTGTCTCAACTTGGATCAGTTCTTTTTTATACAGAAGTACCTGGGGGAATGTGCCTAAGACTGCCTATAGGCCTACCTTGAAATGAATCTGTGGTTAATCTTAGATTCTCTAAGAATTTATATTTACCTAATGTGCACTAGTATTAACGAATATAGTATTCAACAGTGTCGGCTGGTGGATTATATTGTGTGGGTGCTGCAAAAGAAATAGGACATCCTACCATGAATGAAAGAAGAAAGAAGAAATTATCATTCCTATGCAATCCATTACAATATCATCCAAAGTTGTTTGTGCACACTGTAGTCACTGATAAAATTGCCAACATCTGTTGGATCAAGTTTTGTAAATTGTAGGCCTACCATGAATGACAATTAACAAACAGTATCCTCTTTAAAACAGTTTCAGCTAATCAATACAAACCCTTTAGAGTTTTTATCAACTATTTAAATCGTGGAACGATCAAATATATTTTGTTGATCAAATTTATAACTTTCTGTTTCAGGACATAATGCTGTCTACAAAACACATATCATTTCTAGATACTGCTCTAAGTACGTTCAAAAAGATTTTGACTGATCGTAATCCTGAGTTTGTAGCAGACAGTAACACACAGGTAATATGAGACATAGCCGGAATCAAAATTATTTTTTAATAGCCATGCCAATAAAAAATTATATTTAAAACAATAATTGCAAATAAAATTTTGCCAAGCTTTGCAACGATGCAGTCACGGGACAAAGTGACTTTGTTTCATGAGCTTGGTCCTTCTTTGAGATCACAATGCTTTTGAGTGTGAAAGGGATGGCTGTATTTTTTTTTACATGTTTTTTGTAGGCCTATGTGTGAGTTATGCTTACATAAGGAGTTCTCCAAACTCTACTCTCATGCAGACCTCTATACTAAAAGAGTAGGCTAGGCCTATACAAATCTTGTAGTAGCGGACCTAAAATTATTTTTGTCACAGTTGACTCAAAATTATTTCATAGCTTTTCAGATTTTTTATGACAAATTGTGTAAGAGGTTCCTCTTGTGCAACCATTTTTGTGGGGCTTATTTCTGGGAAAAAATATTGCTGTATGCGATGAAGCTTTTGAAAATTAGGCGAGGGCGGAATAACTTGGCGGGATGTATGGTTGGTATACTATCTGGAAGACGTCGGAGTTGTCATCCGGAAGCCCCCTGGTCTAACGATTTCCGCCGATTTTGAGTACCGGTACCTACCTAGGTTAATCAGCGCATTTTTCTGGGTGAATTCTACCTCTAAACAGCTATTTTTTAATTTGTGGTGGGTCATATCCACTTTTGCAGAAGATTGACTAGCCTACATATCTCTGTAATATGAGTTAGGGTAACAATTTGTGTTGTGGCACCTCTGGTTGGGTTTTCATGTTTACATGACCATATATTAGCAACCTATTTCAAGTTACAACCCAGCATTTAGAGTAAGATTTAAAACATGAAATTGCTAGTGAAAATAAGAAGAGGCAGGCTAGAGAAAGCTTGCTCTGTTCCCACACAAAGAATTCTAATGAACTGACTTTATTTGTTTTGGCCAGTCAGGTCCCGGTCAGTACAAACACAATCCTTTGTTTAGCTAGAAGTGGTGGTTTTCAAACTTCAAACTAGTGTAGTGTCTTTTTACCTAGACATTCTAGAATTAAGGGAGAATCACCGTAATGCTCAATTCTATGCTGTTTATTTCTAGCGACTTCGTAAGTTGATTCTGGAAATGATCAATTGCTTTGCCCAGAACAACTCGATGGAAGCTTATGCCGACAATTGGGCTTCGATTATGATGTCCCTTGCCATGGTAGACAATGAGACAAATGCTGTGCTAGCCCTAAACATACTTCACACTCTCAACCACATGTGTAACCCACCATTTAACAGCAGACTTGTAAGTGTTGGTGATATTTCTTACTTTTATAATTATAATAACCTGCTAGAATTGTTGGCCTATGTTTTTTTTAGTTTTTTTTTTAGCAAAGCCTTCTATTCAGTTTGGATCATTATGTCAATTAGTTTGTTATGTAGTGATATAATTTGGGAATTTCAGGCACTAGAGTAGCGCAGTCTTTTGGGAGATCTCTTAAGAATTAAATAGCATTGAGTAGACTGTACAATATTTTCAAAACACATTTTAGTAACATTTGGTATTACTGTTGGCTCCTGGTCGAATAGAAAATATTTTAGAGCTATTTCTACTTGCCATGAAATGTCATGATCACCACAATATTATGTTTATAGAAGCCTTAGGCCTATTGGAATGAATGTGCATTTTTCATGTTCAAGCTATGCAAACTAATGGTGTTTGCTCAAGAAGTCTACAATGAATTTCCTAAATATTCAATTGCGATGTTCAACCCTAATGAAAGAGCCATCACCGTTAATACCTTCCCAACTCCGGAGGTACTAAACTATTACTTGGATCACATACATAAAGCTACTGATGTACACATTGAGCAACCAAACACACCTGCTGATGGGAAATCAACGGTAAGTTTAACTTTGTTGTTTCCCGTCAAGAACGCACCTGTGTTAATATTTAAGCGAGCGAAGCGAGCGTTTCCATTTGACTCTGCCGGAAAAAATAGTCACTGGTTTTGTTTTTTTTTGTTTGTTTGTTTGTTTGTTTTTTTTTTTTTTTTGTTTGTATGTCTCGCGATAACGTTCGAACGGAGGCTCGGATCGAGTTGAAATTTTCACCATCCGCAAGCTTTGTTCTCGATTGAATGCCATTAGTTTTGTGGCAAAATCGTTCAAAAAGTTAAAAGTTACATTAAAGTTAATCGAAAGTTTTTTTTTTAAACTCAACGGCGACAAAATCTGAGATAGCCAAATCATTTAGAATGTCCGTCCGGTCACGAATATGTTAATTTTATTTTGATCCGATAAGTAGTGTAGATGGAAATTACATTATAACAAAAGTAACGTTGCCATGGCAACGAAAAGACGCGCAAAGTTTCTAATGCACTGCCACCTAGAAGTAATCAAAATACTTTCGAGGAAGCAGTCTATTATTGTCAACAAAGAGTTTAAAAAGTTTTCCCAAGGAGTCAAGGTCCTCTAGATGGCGGTGGATTTTAAAGTAAAGATTTAAACACGGGTTTACCCAAATACCTTGGCAATAATAAATAATACTGGAAACGCGAACGTCTTAAATTTAAAAAATTTTAAAAAAATGTGCAATGTGGGTCTAGCTATAGCACGTGCTCGCTTATCAACGCGTCCAACTGAGCGTTTCCTAGTAATATCAAAATATTAATTATGTGGTAGCCGGTAGGCTATTTTATTTAGGCCTATAATAATAATCAAACTCCCGGTTCCAACATAAGTCAGGTCGGGGGGTGACGTATCACCAGTTTCTCGGGCTGTGGACTTTCAGTGTTTGCTAGCCAGGCTCAACACCTCCTCATCTACTTCGATGTCTTCTATGACAGGCATTTCTACCAGTTCTCTCCATTTCTTTCTATCCTCCCAGAGTCTTTCTTCATTAATTCTTTCCCATGATTTCCCTCTTTCTTCAACGTTCCATTTTATTTGGTCCCTCCATCTATCTCTTGGGCGTCCAACCTTTCTTACTCCCCCCCCCCATGTGCATTCAAATTCTCTTCTTGGTATTCTATCTTGTTTCATTCTTCGTATGTGCCCATACCATCGAAGTCTTTCTCTTCCTATTTTATTTCGTAAACTTTCCACTCCTAGTTTGTTTCTTATTGTTTTGCTCCGTACCTTGTCTATTTTTGTTAAGGCTACAGAACTTCTTAAAATTTCATCTCTGCTGCTTGTAATCTGCTGTCTTCCTTTCCTCCTATTGTCCATGTCACTGATGCATATGATATTATTGGGAGGAAATACATTTTGTACAATAACATCTTGCACCTGGATGATATTTCTTCTTTCCATTACGTACACTTTGGTAAAAATTTTCTGCTAATATAATTCTCCTTGATATTTCAGCATCTATTTTTGCGTCTTTTGTTAATATACTTCCGAGGTATTTGAATGCTTCTGCAATGGCCAGCTCTTCTCCCCGTAGTATTATCTTTTTTTGATTTCGTTTACTTTTCTTCGTTACTATTAATGTTTCACTCTTTTCAATGCTTATTTTCATGTTAAACTTCAGTGTTTCCTCATTCCATCTATCTACGCTCTTCTGGACTTCTTCAATGGAATCTCCCCATCTCACTATATCATCTGCAAATATCATCATTTTAGACGTTTCACTTTCTGTGGGTTCAACTTTACGCAGTATGTTATCCATAACAATGGTTACTAAATAATGTAGGTGACATCACACTACCTTGCTGTAGTCCACTGTTTATTTCAAACCAAGTGGTTCTACCAAATTGTGTTTGAACACAGCTCTTTGTTGTTGTGACATATGTGCTTTGAATTCTTGTTATTAGACTCTGTTCTACTTCTGCAGCTTTTAAGCATTCCGAAGCTTTTGTTCTTGGGACACTGTCATATGCTTTCTCTAAATCCAAGAAGACCATGAACATTTCTTCTCCCTTTTCCCACTTTTTTCCATTATTTGTCTGAGCGCAAATATGAGATCAATGGTTGAGCGGCCAGCTCTAAACCCATATTGTTCCTCTCTCATACTTGGCTCTACTTGTTGTCGTAGTCTTCGATCTAGTATTTTCTCGTATATCTTTGCACACTGGCTCATCAGAGTTATCCCTCTTTAGTTTTTACACTTCTGCCTGTCCCTTTTCTTAAATGTTGGCACTATAATTCCTTTAAATAAATTCAATATAAATTTAATAAGTACTTCTCATCATCAGAGAACGTGTAAGATGGTTTGGACATAATATGAAAAGGATAGGCAGGGATAGGATCCAAGACGAGAATTTGAAGCGGCAGAGGAGGGGAAAAGAAGAGGAAGAAGGCCAAGAGAGAAATGGGAGATTAATTCAAGAAGACGTTGGAAAACGGGATGAAGTGTAGGAGCATGTGGCAAGAGTAAAGCTGTGGGAGGACAGAAGAGAGTGGAGTAAATTGGTAGCTAGGAAGGAGTTCGATGATGAGGAAGAAACACTGAGTCTGGTAAGCTTAGTATCTACAGTTTCATGCCCTAGGGGCCTAGATAATGGTGGAAAACCACCACTCAACCCGACATAGCTGGATCTGAGTTATGTTGATTATTATTTCGACTCATAAAATTAATATGATCTTATTGGTAGTTTCCAAAAGCAAAGCATGATTGTTTTTTCCTTTAAATTTGCAATGTTTTACTTTGTTTATTTCCTAGATGCGGCTTGCTTTGTCTGAAGCAATGAACTGAAAGAAGCATCATCAGTAGCATACTATTACGTATTATAATATTTCTTAATCCAAAGTATAAAGCAACCGTGTTGTCTATGTTTTTTATGTTTAATTTTTTGTTTTTTATAACCTGAAGATGGGAATGATTGATTTATTCCCAAAACATTGTTTTTATTTTTAAATGAAGTGTTGCGTACACTATGTACTCTGTTTTGAGCTAGTAGGCCTATAGGCGCTTGCCAATACTATTCTGCGTGTTCAATGGTGCTGTTAAACCTTTCAACAAAAATGTAATTTATTTTCACTGCAAATACCTGCCTCTCATAATGTACAATTTCCCATTACAGGTGACAATAGTGACAATATTGCCACGTGCGAAAATGTCCGTCAAAGTTCTAATCGAGTTGCCCAGGCTTATGAACTACCTGCTGACAAAGTTCACAAACCACATAAACGTTCGAAAAAACGATGTCCTTGCTCTCATACCAATGCTAAAAACAGTAATTTTCCTGGAGCCACCTTTGGAACATCGGTATGTAAAGGTAGTAGGGGTGTAGAATAGTAAACAGTTGCTTAATCGATGACCAAAGTATTTTCAAGGCTTATATTGACAGTTCAAAATTTTGAACCAAGTGTGAGTAAAAAAAAAAAGTTTTATTATTTTTTCATTATTTATTTGTAGTGGTTTGACATCAAAAATGGTTCTCAATTTACAGGTACAAATAACAAAATTTGGATGGTGGAGGGGCCGGTCCAGAAGTTACATACTTTTTTGGTGGAGATGCCTGTCCAGACTTTTCACTATTTTACCTACTATACTAGCTTCAACGAAAGAATGCATATTATACTTTGTAGTGGTGCGGGTAGTATGAATGCGCGATTGCATGGTAAAAGAAATGTCGCCTTTGTGCAGAAATTTATCTTTTACCAACACAATAAAAAAACTGTCCCAGATCACAGAGCTCCTCCGTGTGCTAGATCCACGCTGAGCTAGCGTGAATAGATTTGACAAAGTTTTTCGGTTGGGAAAACAATTTCAAGCTATCTGCATTCTTTTGTTGGAAGTTGGAACCACTATAACCGTTTGATATCCCTGTAAGTTTGGTTCGAGTTCGTCTCAGGTTCGGTTTGATATTTTATAGAAGTTCGTTGGACAACTCCTCTGAAAGTTCGAGTTCCGTTCAAAATTAAGAATCCAGGTTGAAACAATCTCAAAAGAGAGTGGTTTTCAAGCATCTATGAAAGCATTGACTTTCAGGGTTATTATCCTAGTTTTTGTCGAAACATCAATCACTGATGCACCGAGCGTCACAAAGTACTAAGTAAGTAGCCAATTTTTGTATTAGCACATTTTGGTCAGGCGGATACGGATTGTGTATGATGTCCCTGTTATTAGTGATTTGCATAATACTTTGGCATGATCAATCATTAGTGTTTTAGCATTGTCATTGATGCTAAAGAAAGACCTTGCCTAACCTCTACACTAGTGCGTTTTATCATCTTATTGATAGGTCAAAAGCGTTTCTTTATTCGCCAACGCATCATACAGATACATTTTTGCACCCTATTTTTCAACTTTAAATGATTTAATAACCTGTCCGGAATGGGTCACATTAATTGGAAGCAAGCTACCCCATGGATGAGGTTTCGATTGACGTGTAACCAACCCCCAAAGACCGACAATGTGTTTGAAATCTCATTTGTTACTTTCTTTCTGAGACCTCAAAATACTTTAAATGAGGTATGCAATTTATATAAACTTGGGTATCCTTGAAAAGGTATCTTGTAAATATACTGAAAGCACAAGACTATGATTTGGGAGGTCTCGGATCTGATACCGGCCATTGGCAATCCTGACTGAACACTTTTCCAGGGTTTTCTTTAGTCTTGTGTGGCTTGTTGCACCAGTGGTCTTGCTTCCATTGGAGAAGGTCCTACATACATTTGAATTCATGCAGAAGATTGTTAACTTCTGAAATGGACTTATATCCAACATTAATTGGGTTGGATACCGGTACTGGTATATATTATGTGGATTATGACTTTGGAGCCATCCTGGCTCCGATGCTTATACCAATTCTAATTTTTTTTCCCCAAATTAGTCTCATTAATAAATGTACTGGTAATGAAGTAAATCAGTGTACAAAATATTATAGAGTTGCATATGTATCTTACATTTTCATGTAGAAGAAATGTTGTTACATTTACATCTCTGTCTAGTTGAAAGCTAATATCTTCGTGTGAATAATACAAAATGACATGCCTACCTATCTATAAATAATGTATACAAAAACACTCGCTGCTTATCTTAAATTGGTTTTACTTTCAGAACAAATGTCGCATTCAACACGGATCTCTACATTGAGCTTGTTGAAGTTCAAATAAACACGCTTGGTCTGATGATTCAGCTCGTGCACTACGTCGGTGGTTACTCCTCTGCGCACCTTGTGGAAATCGTGATGAAGGGGGTGCTACATCTACTTGCCGTTTGTCCTAGAGACATAACGGATATCCAACAACGGCTACTATTTTTTTCCTACTATGGCATTGGTCATATATGCAAACAAGCTTCTAATGGTAAGTATGCCAATTAAAATGCATTATTGTAAAGCAACTCTCCATTTAGTTCATACGAAATTGCAGTTGTTATGCTTCTCAATCTATGAAGTGATAGTGTCATGGATTAGGATGTAGGCCCTGGTAATAGTGACTCTCCGGTGAGTCTTAGTGGGCGTAGCTCTTAATTCATACCAATTAGTCTACAACCTTATCCAGACCAATTGAATTTGGGAAATACGTGATTTGGTAACAAAACTGGTTAGCACAATGATAGATTCAGATTCAAACCAGAGGGACTTCGTTATTATCTTATGAACGGTACCCTACTCTGGATTTCAGTTAAGTCCCTGCATTGTGGTCTGGCGTGCGTGGGTTTGAACTTGATAAACCCATAACCTGACTGTTAATAGTAGAATTGCTCACCATTAATTATCCCTTTGTCTGGTATTCAACCCTGATCTCAGCTACTCCACGGCGTGATGTGGAACTTGATCCAGCGACCCCTTGGTATACTCCGTTCTTCATCCGTTCTTTCTCCTCTGTCTTCCAGCTTGCTTCCTCCTGGTTCCTAGCAGAACTCCTTCATTACACACTCTAGTTCCTATAGTCTTCCTTCTTGTTACGAGTCTTGCACAGCACTCCCATTTCCCGGTTTACTGTGCACTCCTGCCCCAACAGGCCTTCTACTTTGTCACTTCCTACCTCGATGTCCAGAATTAAACTCCACGAATAATAGTTATCGTGCCACCACAACATCTTCGATGATGTCACCATGTCCAGTTCCCCTGCAGGATACTGGTCAGACCGCCAAAGATGCATAAACACCACTTCTCATGACTTCCACGTCACTTTCCACCAATCATAAGCCTCAGGCCTCTCTCCTCTCTTTATTCAAAGAATGGGGACCACCTCCCCTCAGCCCAGGCGAACGTCCACCCCTACCCTGTCAGCATAATCGTCACCAAGCTCGTTGCAATGGCTCAATAACTTGCTATAATTGAAGTGACAAAAACGCTAGCCTTAGCAGATTCCAATAAGTCTGTCTGACTTCCGTATTGCAACATCTGACCGTCTTAGAAGAAAGAAGAAAATGGCTAACAGTCATATTCTTGACAATATATTATTGTAATATTACTGTAACTGTATTCAATAACAATACGATTTATTGTCCCAATGCTGTAATTAGGTACCCTCTTCACTGCATTGTTTACTCCTGGTGATATTAAAAAATGTTACAATGTTAAGCCTGTATTACACAAGCACTGCAGTCAGTTACTAGTCGGGAGTAGTTAACTTACCACGGTGATTGACAAAAACGATTAAATGTGCATCCAAAATGTCCCATGCCAGTCAGATGTTAGATTGAATGTGACAATTCTTCTTCATAAGGCATTTATGTGTTATCCAAGTACATAAGTTTTATAACACTATCATTGAGTCATCATCATCATTATTCATTATCCATCGCCGCTTCCTACCTCTGGCAGGGTCAGTTTGGGTTTTGCAACCAAATTCTTGGCTTCTTTCTACTCCCAGAATCGTGTCTCTGCTACATCCTCCCAGCTCTCGCCTCTAGTATGTAGGTCTCTTGCTATGGTCTCCTTCCATCTCTTCCTTGGTCTCCCCCGTCTTCTTCTTCCTTCAATCCTTTTCTCAAACATTCTCCTGGGCATCCTCTCTTCCGTCATTCGTTTCATATGCCCAAACCATCTCAGTCGTGTCCTTCCCATCCTGTCACCTAACTTCTCCACCCCAAGCATCTCTCTGATTTCGTATTTCTAATTCTATCTCTTCTTGTCTTGCCCACTGTGCTCCTCAGGAATCTCATCTCCGCCGCCTGTATTTGGCTTTCTTCTCCATCACCCATAGTCCAGGTTTCTGCCGCATATGTGAGGATCGGTATGAAGTAGGTCTTGTATAGTGTCATCTTGCAATGTATGGGTATTTCCCTATCCCACACCAGGTCAGGCACTGGCAGGAGTTACTGGCCTTTTGTATTCTGTTGTAAAATAAATAAATACAATTCTCACGGCTAATATATCAATCAGACAATCACTATCTTTTCAAATGGCTCATCTTGGTCCTTTAAGTTCACTTCTCATTTCACCCTGTATATTTTTCATTAGTACATGACAGATCAGTCTGTATTCCCTTGACATAATTATACACAGTATGGGTACCGTATAACTCACGCACACACACACACACACACACGTGCAAAATCAACTTTCCACAGCTTGTTTTAGTTTCTGAGACCACAGCAAACATTAACATAAGTTTCGAGCCGCAGTCATATTTAGGTAACTTGTTCTTTTGTCCACAGCAACAGAAATAGTTAACTTCTTGGGAACGCTTTGCCACGAGAAACGTTTGTTTGGGCAAGGTTGGTCTGCCAACAATTCCCAAATGTACATCATCTCTCGTTTATTATCTACCCCGTTGCGTTTTGTGAAGCAGAAACTTTCAATGGAAATGATTGTGATTTCCATCCATCGATTTTCGGCCAATCTGTTGGATGTGACGCAGCCTCACTTGTGAGTACTAATTTATTAGCATGTTTTAAATTGCATGACTGTTAAAGTTTATATATGTATTATATTGAAGCCTTCTGATAGGTACCTAATACAAAGTTGAATTTGATATATATATATATATATGGATTGTTGTAGGTTTTCGCGGCCCGTCATAGGATAAAAACAAGGATCTTGGGTAAAACCGCGTCGTAAATAAGATGAACCAGGGCAGAACCTGGGCGTCCACCGACGTTTCGTCTGTACTACGTCAGACATTTTCAAGGTTGACTGTGACTCTACGGAGGTTGGAGTCACAGTGGTTGGCAGGGTTTCCAGATATATGAGCGCTGATGTCGCCGCGGCAACTTTTGAAGTCGCCCAAATGTCGCCCAATCTGGCGGGGCGGCCCAAATGGGGGGGTCTGGGGGGGAACGCCCCAGAATTGCCCCGCAGGTCGTTTTTTTTTATGTTTTTTAAAAGGTGTATTTTTGACTCTACGGAAATATTGGAGCATTTAAGGGAGGATATTTATGGGTATATTTACTAGGCACAATAGATAAAAAAAAAACTCTAAAATCAAAAGTAAAATATATTCTGTACCCACGTGCTGAAACGATAATCTTGTAAAATCGGAGCCACTAAAATGATAAACTAGGAAACGCTCAGTTGGACGCGTTGATAAGCGAGCACGTGCTATAGCTTTGCACCCACATTGCACATTTTTTAAAATTTAAAAATTTGCGACGTTCGCTGTCCACAGGGCCATGTTTCCAATATTATTTATTATTGCCAAGGTATTTGGGTAAACCCGTGTGTAACCCTTTACTTTGTGGATAAAATCCACCGCCATCTAGAGGACCTTGACTCCTTGGGAAAACTATTCAAACTCTTTGTTGACAAATAATAGAATGCTTTCTCAAAAGTATTTTGATTACTTCTAGGTGGCAGTGCATTAGAAACTTCACGCGTCTTTTCGTTGCCATGGCAACGTTACTTTTGTTATAATGCAATTTCCATCTACACTACTTATCGGATCAAAATAAAATTAACATATTCGTGACCGGACGGACATTCTAAATGATTTGGCTATCTCAGATTTTGTCGCCGTTTAGTTTGAAAAAAAACTTTTGATTAACTTTAATGTAACTTTTTAACTTTTTGAACGATTTTGCCACAAAACTAATGGCATTCAATCGAGAACGAAGCTTGCGGATGGTGAAAATTTCAACTCGATCCGAGCCTCCGTTCGAACGTTATGGCGAGACATACAAACAAAAAAAAAACAAAAAAAACAAACAAACAAACAAAAAAAAAAAAAAAACGAGTGACAAATTTTTCCGGCAGAGTCAAATGGAAACGCTCGCTTCGCTCGCTTAACAACACCATCAACAGTTCGACACAACTTCACGTACGCGCACGTGCGGTCAAAAAACAACTGAGCTTCTGTACACAAATAACAAAACGATTAAACGACAAAACGAGACAGTTTAAAGATCAGCTATCTTCGACATTCCACGTCTTGTATCCTGATGTGACATTTAACCAAACAAAACGTCGCGGGTCGGGCAAAATGTAGCCGGTTAATGAGGATTCTGTATGACTTACCTAATATTTAAATTACAAAATACTATTTAACAATGGAATAATTGCTGATAAACATTTTATGTGTTTAAAGCACGCTGTAGATTGAGAAATTTTTGGAAAGTTTGGATTTTCGTGAAGTAGCCCATTTCGGCGACAGGCGACTTCCGAAATATTTTGGTCGCTAAAAACATTGCTTGGTCGCCCAAACGGCGATAATCACCCAATGTGGCAACACTGGTGGTTGGCAAGC
Organism: Sweltsa coloradensis; assembly: GCA_024449915.1. Taxonomy (NCBI): domain Eukaryota; kingdom Metazoa; phylum Arthropoda; class Insecta; order Plecoptera; family Chloroperlidae; genus Sweltsa; species Sweltsa coloradensis. The sequence continues at coordinate 5,343 of JAMZAV010015909.1, read as the reverse complement.
ACGCAGCGCCCGCCTTATATAGCCTCGGCTGAAGGTGCGAGAGGGCGAGGTTATATAGAAAATAGGTGCGGGGCGGCGATGTCATATCGAAAAAATATACGGATGGTGGCAATTGAGAAACAAAATAGCACAGCTTACTGTAGTGAAACCTTTTTAGTCCGGCTTCTCGTCATAGGGCCTGATTGGTTGTCTTTTGAAATGTTATTCGTGCTTAGAATTATGGTATCTGAAATTTGCGTCTTTAATGTCTGACGTAGTACAGACGAAACGTCGGTGGACGCCCAGGTTCTGCCCTGGTTCATCTTATTTTCGACGCGGTTTTACCCAAGATCCTTGTTTTTAATATATATATATATATTGTAACCTTCTGATAGTTAGTAACAATATAAAGAAAATAGGCCTATAAGTATTAAGAAGTAGTGTGATAACAAAAAAAGTGGGGTTTTGAAAGCCTAAAGTTCAAGATGGGGAATGGACCGAATTTGGTATTCATAGAGCTGGTGTTGTGTCAAGAGAATGGTGAAGAAGAAGATGAGGGGTTGAGCTTGGCAGGCTGATGCTGATTCTGTGGTGTCCAAGATCAATGGTGGAAACACCACTTTCACTTTACCCAACTGAAAGATGTTGGAACAAAGTGTAGTGATATATAGGCCTTGCCTATATTGTTATGACAATTTTTATCATTCACTAATAAAATAATGTCTTCAAAGTGGGTACTATATGCTTATGCTTTAAAAACCTTATATTCATAGTACTTTTTTAATTTCTGTCTAAAGTACGTACTAACATAACAGCGTCTTAGTTCATCATACATAATATATCTCAACTCTAGGGTTACGGAGATGGTTTGTATTATCCAATTAATTTCATAGTCTAATAGGCAGTGCAATCTGCTCTACATACGTTATTAAAAATGTACAAAACAGACCAAAAATTAGTCAGTTTTAAATTAGTGGCCGCATAGCTCAGTTGGTAAGAGCATGGCCCGGACAGCCAAGGTCCCGGGTTCGATGCCCGGTGTAGTCACTTTGTAATTTCTGTCTAAAGTAGGCCTACTAATAGATAGTATATAAATTATAAATATATGTGTATGCTTTTAGAGATTTTGCCACGTATATTTTCGTTGGGCCAACGTTTCAATGAGATTTCATCCCCATCATCTTCAGGGCCAATACAACTTAAAATATTAAAAATAAAAACTACATAAATCTTGTTGCCAAGGGTCTTGGTTCAAATCCAGGGTAAGTCATGGATTTTTTGTCTCCCGAGCACCAGAGTTGGGAGGGAAGCCCCTTACTGGATGTGCTGACGGTGTGGCTCAGTATGAATAGTGTATGAAGTAATCTTGCTGATGATGACAACATGCATGCAGAATTTACTTCTTGCGTGGTCCTACCACAGGTATGGTTATGTGTTGTGAGTTTTGTTTGCATGTAGTAAGCTGATTTTTAGTGGCCACCATCCGCCTGATATGTCAGAAGGACTAAATGCATTGTGGACTTTAAATTAGCTGCAGTCATCATCAGCAGGTGAAAAGTTTTGTCGCCCCCAGCCTTTCAGGCTGGGCTTTATGTTCTCTTTGCTTTCCCAATATGTCAACCCTTCTCCAATCTTACAACAGGTAGGTATGATAATTTAGATCTAATAATAATAATAATAATAAATCAAACACCCGGTTCCAACATAAGTCAGGTCGGGGGGTGACGTATCACCAGTTTCTCGGGCTGTGGACTTTCAGTGTTGGCTAGCCAGGCTCAACACCTCCTCATCTACTTCGATGTCTTCTATGACAGGCATTTCTACCAGTTCTCTCCATTTCTTTCTATCCTCCCAGAGTCTTTCTTCATTAATTCTTTCCCATGATTTCCCTCTTTCTTCAATGTTCCATTTTATTTGGTCCCTCCATCTATCTCTTGGGCGTCCAACTCTTCTAACTCCCCCCCATGTGCGTTCAAATTCTCTTCTTGGTATTCTATCTTGTTTCATTCGTCGTACGTGCCCATATCATCAAAGTCTTTCTTTTCCTATTTTATTTCGTAAACTTTCCACTCCTAGTTTGTTTCTTATTGTTTTGCTCCGTACCTTGTCTATTTTTGTTAAGGCTACAGAACTTCTTAAAAATTTCATCTCTGCTGCTTGTAATCTGCTGTCTTCCTTTCCTCCTATTATCCATGTCACGGATGCATATGATATTATTGGGAGGAAATACATTTTGTATAATAACATCTTGCACCTGTATGATATTTCTTCTTTCCATAAAAGTTTACGTACACTTTGGTAAAATTTGTCTGCTAATATAATCTTGATTGAAATTATTAAGACATCTAGGTAGTTAAAAAAATGTTCATTTATAGGCCTCATCATTTGGCTAAATCAGTAATTAACTACTGGTCCAAATGCTTGTTGCTGTGAGTGCAAGATGTTGGCTTGTGGCTTGATTTAAGAATGTTTTTCTCTTTACAGGGTTCACAAGGCTGCGGCTGAGGTCCTTTTAGACCTGGTTCCGATTATCGTATCAAACACCAACATCGAAGATTTGCGTCGCAGAAATATTCTTCTTCAGTTGCTCGAAGTACTGAATGCAAAACTCAAAGCGGTTAGCAGGCTACACGTAGCCAAATTGCAAGCATTTGCGTAAGTAAACGGCTCTGGCTACATTATAACTGGATTTATAATTTTTGTAAATATGTTAGAAAATTATTATTGTATATGATTTGTCCCAATTAACCTCAATTTTATGTTCTGAAGGGACTATGTTCTACACTCAACAGGAAATAGCAAAAAGCGGAATTTCTTCCTTAGTTCTTTTCTTCTTCTTCTTCCCAAATAAAATTTTGAACATGACAAATACGTTTTCTTTTCCTATCAATACAACGAGGCCTCAGTGCGATGTTTGACAAACTCTTTTCCATTAATGTTAAGCTCATTAGAAAGTTTGTAAACTAAGATGAAAGAAACAAAAAATAAATCAGTACATTTCAAACAAAAATAAACCGAGACCGAGTTGTCTTCTCAAATGAATGAAAAATTCATTTATCAGCTACTAAGTCAGGCGGTAGATTAATGGTAATTTCTGTCAACTTACCATATAATTTAAAAAAAAAAATGGAAATTAAATAAAACAACAATAGACCATTTTCAGAATTAACTGCGCATGCGCGATCCGTTGCAAAGCATTATGGGAGAAAGGTGCATTTACATCCTAAATGCCATATGATTGGGATTGTGGCTGACTGCACCGCCATTGTTGTAAACACAGTTCTCCACACACCTGAGCATATGGCATTTAGCGTGTAAATCCCTTTCTCCCATAATGCTTTGCGCGCGCGATATAGAGGGCGCTGGTGATTTTGAAAATCGTCTATTACAATGCTGAAGTTAGAGCAATGTTGGGAAAGATGTACCCCTACTGGGGATTGAACCCGGGTCCTCTGCCTTTACGTAGCGATGCTTTACAGGCGGAGGACCCGGGTCCGATTCCCGGTCGGGACCCATCTTGTCCAACATTGCTCTAACTGCAAACTTGTCCTTACAGCGGGCTTACGCTGAAAGATTGTCATTTCAAACATATACAATGGCGCAAGCCGTGAAAGATTCAGGAAACCTGCTGCAAAAAGAATTAGTTTCATATCTTAGCTACGATACAGTGTTACTGTGGAGCCAGAGTAATAATAAATGAGTTTGCCTAAAACCGCAAGAAAATTATTCTTCCTTCCACTTATCTTACCCCCAACACCCTTACGCCCCTACCTGGTTGAATTATAAAGTGGTGGCCCGTATGTTTTCTGAGTTTGTGAAGGAACAAAGGGTTGAGAAATACACACTGCCCTTTGGTGGCAAACAGGCCCCTTTAACACCTCAATACTATATTGTTATTTTGTCTTGCCTTCCCTTGGAAATTAATCCAGGGGATGCCTATGGACATGTATATTGTCAGGCGCGTCGGAACGTTTTGAAAGTTGGGGGGGGCAAATCCATTAGTAGATATTGCAGGGTACAGCTGGGGTCTGGGGCGAAGCCCCAGCCGACGGAGGCCCTTTCCGGCGGAGGCGAAAAAATTTCACTATACTACCGTTATTTCGTCATGTTTTAACTGCACTCGGACTCTGTAAACGATGTTTTACATTAACTATCTGCGGTCTAAAAACTCAAAAATTTAACGTGAAGTGGCCCATTTAAATAAATTACAACACAATTTTTTATGTAATGACGAAGCATACAGGCAAACATATTTTTGTTTTACCCTTTTCTTAAAAAAAAATACTAACTGAAGGCTGTTTAGTACGTTTCATATTTAAAATTACGATATCAATTTAATTTTTAACACCATTAAACACGAAACACTATACACAAACACTTTACTTTACTTTACACTTCACACTACACTACTTACACTCTAAGAGGAATAATCTTCCCACTTGCCACTTCGCAATAATCAAAGTCACTACACCACTCCAAAGATGACAGAACGCATAACGATGCGACACGTGCGAACCAAATCCAAACTTGCGTCTGCCAATAACTCTAGCAAATCATTCAAAGGGATGTTTAGATTAGACGTGAGTCTGAGTCACGTGTCCGTCCACTGAGTGACCAGCACACAATACAAGACGGGTGGCTGGTTATAAAGATGGTGGATAGACGGTTCAGGCATGGGGTAAAGAAGTCAGCTAACCTAACATTCCTGCTATGGTTGGGTTGTTTCTTCCTGGAAACGAATTGTTGACAGGATCATCCGACGTTGCTTTTCCCAAAAAGAAGAGTAGAAATCTTGATCATTCAACTCTAAAATCTGCCCCCCTATGCCCCCATGGCATGAAAGTTAGGGGGGGGCAATGCCCCCCTTGCCCCCCCCTGTTCCGACACCACTGTATATTGTTTTGTTGTGTCCATCATTGTACATGTTGGTTGCGATAAAATGCCTATCGGCTAGGTTAGTGTTTGTGGTTGGGGAACGAAGAAAGGAGACCAACAGCTTACCTTAAACGAGACGGGCAGCTGCGTGAAACTGGCTGGTTAACATAAATATTTACAAAACAAGATACACAATGTCGTGCAATGAGGAACACTTGAGACAATGGGAATTAGCGCATCAAATACACCAGCTCGCCTAACCTCAATCTAAGATAGGCCTAGACCCTCCCCCTTGGACCCCTCCCACCTGTTGCACTGCCACCCTTACTCACCCTCACCCCCAACAGCACCTTGTAATATATTGTAAATATTTTTAAATGTAGTTCTTCTTTAATGGTCGGTGACCAAGGCCGCGTTGGCCGAAACGTACAACATTGTGTATCTTGTTTTGTAAATATTTATGTTAACCAGTCAGTTTCACGCAGCTGC
>JAMZAV010015908.1:0-11087 GCA_024449915.1 Sweltsa coloradensis | reverse complement strand
CTCAAAGTTTCCAGCGATTATGTTACTAGGAAAGCTCAGTTGGACGCGTTGATAAGCGAGCACGTGTATAGCTAGACCCACATTGCACATTTTCCTTAAGTTTTAAATTTTGCGACGTTTGCTGTCCCGGGGCCATGTTTCCAATATTATTTTTTATGCCAAGGTATTTGGTAAACCCGTGGGTAAACCTTTACTTTGTGGATAAAATCCACCTCCTCTAGAGACCTTGACATCATTTCCTTGGGAAAACTATTTTAACTCTTTGGTAACAAATAAAACACTGCTTCCTCGATAGTATTTTGATTACGTACTTCTAGGTGGCAGTGCATATAGTGCACCTCGTGCGACTTTTCGTTGCCATGGTAACGTTACTTTTGTTATTATGTAATTTCCATCTACACTACTTATCGGATCAAAATAAAATTAGCATATTCGTGACCGGACGGGCATTCTAAATGATTTGGCCACCTCAGATTTTTAGTTTGAAAATAAAACTTTCGATTAACTTTTGTAACTTTTTGAACGATATTGCCACAAAACTAATGGCATTCAATCTAGTACGAAGCTTACGGATGGTCCAAATTTCAACTCGATCCAAACCTCCGTTCGAACGTTATGGCAAGACATACAAACAAACAAAAAAAAAGCTAGTGACTATTTTTTCCGGCAGAGTCAAATGGAAACGCTCGCTTCGCTCGCTTAATGAACTTTCAAGCTATGAAAATGTTTTAAAATTTAAATTAATAATACTAATTCAATTAAATCCCATTATGTGTGGAAAATTTGAGTTTATATGTGTTCAACATTACACCAAATGAATAATGTAACCTAACGATTATTTAAATCGCAGTTGCTTTCAAATACAACAGTTAAACCAGTAATATACCACAAGAACTAGTATCAAAAGATTAAAGGTTGCACAACACCTCATATCCCTAACTTAGAAATTAATATAACTGGACGGAGCTTATAATTTGGTGAAACCACCCTTAGAGCTTCAGTCATGCTTAAAATATACAATTTGCCTAGTTTTTCCCCACATGGCATGATATTCATGTATTATTGATTCACAATTCAAATAGTGCAATTACCATATTTCATTAAATAGGCTCTACATTCAAAAAATTGTTTTGATAAGAATACTCTTACTTTAGTGAGAGCTGTTAGCGGAAAAATATTGCAAATCCGGATACCAGCGCGAAATTTCGCATGGGGGGTAGATAAAAATATCAGAATTTAAAATCCGCCAGGAGGCAAGCGATATCTCACCCCCAACACCCCCTAAATCATCCCCTAAATTTAGAATAATTCATAGCTCTAACCCAAAAACGAATTTTATTTCAAATTAGTTATTAAAATTATGTTTTTAATAGCCAGCGGTTTAGCCGAGCTCGTTTAAACCGGTTTCCCACTCGAACCCCGAAGTTAAGCAGAATCGGGCGTGGTCATGGGAAAGTGGGTGACCGCTCTACCCTGAAACTCACGTATACCGCTGGTTAGAGCAGATGGAGGGTTCGAAAGCTAGTGTAACGGCTTCGTTCTCCTTGACGTCTGCTCGGCAGTCCGGGTTAGTGGGGGAACCTATATGACTGTCAAAGTTACACCGTCCTTTCGGATGGGACGTTAAGCCGTTGGTCCCCTTGGTACTTTTCGAAAGGAGTAGGCTACGTGCCGGTACCGGTTTTCCCCTCCTCCCTTCTGTGCATACTTAATCCTCATCTATCACCACTCATCGTTCTCGATTAGCCAAAGTGCATAAATATGAGACTTTTAAGCATATTAAATAAAATCAATATTTTTTAATGTGATTTTACCCAATCGGTCTTTTCTCATTTCCTTAACCACATTTTTTTCAACCCCCATCCCTAATAGTTTATATTATTTTTACCTTGATTTCAGCATTCACCAGTGAATCACCTAATGAGGTATCAGCATGAAATTTGGCATGATGGTAAATATAACCTGAAAAATTATAATCTGCCGGGAGGCAAGCGATATTTCACCGCTTTTGTTTCTCTCCCACCCTTAACTTTGGGAAAAACGTAAGTAGTATTTTATACATTTTGAATATTTAAATTGCTGATTAAAATTATGTGTCGATGTGTTATAGTCCAGTCAACAAATCATTCATACAAAACAAACATTTTTTTCACCCCCAAAACCCTAATAATTATACTTTTATTTGCCCAAACACTGTTTAGTAATTTTGCCACCATGAAATTTGGCATGGTGGTAGATAAAAAATATAAGAATTACTATTCCATTGAGAGACAAATGATATTTCACCCCTAGTGCCCTCTTCACCCCTTTAAAAATTTGGGAAATTTGGGTTTAAAAGGTCGTATTCTATACATTGTAATTATTAAAATTATCCAATAATATTATGCTCAAGCATGTTTCGATTCAATCAACCTAATTTCTCATGTTTTTTCTACCCCCACCCCTAGTCGTGATTTTTTTGATCAACACTTACCAGCATGAAATTTGGCATGGTGGTAGATAAAAATATAAGAATTACTATTCCGTTGGGAGGCAAACAATATTCTACCCCTGGTGCCTTCTATCAACCCTTAAAATTGGAATTGGTACTAGGTCGTATTCTATACATTGTAATTATTAAAATTATCCAATAATATTATGCTCAAGCATGTTTCGATCCAATCAACCTAATTTCTCATGTTTTTTCTACCCCCACCCCTAATAGTGATTTTTTTATCAACACTTACCAGCATGAAATTTGGCATGGTGGTAGATAAAAATATAAGAATTACTATTCCGTTGGATGGGAGGCAAACGATATTTCACCCCTATTGCCCTCTATCATCCCTTTAAAATTGGAATTGGTACTAGGTCGTATTTTATACATTGTAATTATCTAAGTAATCTATTTTTTTTTTCTTTTGTGTGTTGAATAGTAACTTATTTAGATTAGAAATGAAAAAAAAATCTGGAATTTTTTTTTTTTTGGGGGGGGGGGGTTTGTTTTTTTTGGAAGTTAGAGATTATGTTCAGACTATGGGGTAGGAATGCACAAACTGTAAGTTGCGGACTTTGACCCTAGGGTTTCTCAGAACTCATTTTTTAATACAAAGGTACATTTTTTCTAGGAACTATAACATGCAAATGTATTAAAATTTCAGTGCATGTAGATATATTGATCTTGAAACTTTGTCCCTTTCAATAATACAGTTTTGTATTACTTTTAACTATATAATTCAAACACGTGTTAAATATTTAAAAAATGAAAACTAACTACACAGACTAATTAATTTCAATTAAATATAGTTTCCAGCTACATACTCGGTGTAATGAAAGATGGTAAATGTATACAATTAAATTCTAAAACTAGGGGGAAAAAATTAAATATTTGTATGGTTATTTTTTAAAATGTACCTTAGTAATGGCTAATTTAACATTACGTAAGATACAAACTGCCGGCCCCCTTTAAATAAACTATAACTACTGAATTTTATTTGATTTTTAATTGAATACATTCTTCCAGATAAATACCCATGAAAAAATACGAATCATTGAACACCTCTTTCCAATTTAAAGGGATGTAAATTGGGGTGGATATCGTTTGCCTCCCAACGGAATAGTAAATTTTTACATTTTAATCTACCATCATGCCAAATTTCATGCTGGTAAGTGTTGATCAAAAAATCATTATTAGGGTTAGGGTAGAAAAAACATGAAAATTAGGGTTTATTGATCGAAACATGCTTGAGCATAATATAATTGGATAATTTTAATATTACAATGTATAAATATGACCTAGTACCATTCCAATTTTACGGGATGATAAAAGGCACTAGGGGTGAAATATCGTTTGCCTCCCAAAGGAATAGTATTTCTTATATTTTTATCTACCACCATGCCAAATTTCATGCTGGTAAGTGTTGATGAAAAAAAACACTAATAGGGGTGGGGGTAGAAAAAACATTAGAAATTAGGTTTATTGGATCGAAACATGCTTTAGGATATATTATTGGATAATTTTTAATAAATACAATGTATAGAATACGACCTAGTACCAATTCCCAATTTTAAGGGATGATAGAGGGCACTAGGGGTGAATATCGTTTGCCTCCCAACGGAATAGTATTTCTTATATTTTTATCTACCCCCCATGCCCAAATTCATGCTGGTAAGTGTTTGATCAAAAAAATCACTAATTTGGGGTTGGGGGGAGAAAAAACATGAGAAATTAGGTTGATTGATCGAAACATGCTTGAGCATAATATTATTGGATTTTAAATAAATTTCAATGTATAGAAATACGACCTAGTACCAATTCCAATTTTTAAAGGGATGATAGGGGCACTAGGGTGAAATATCGTTTGCCTCTCAACGGAATAGTAATTTTTATATTTTTTTTCTACCACCATGCCAAATTTCATGGTGGCAACTTACTAAACATGTTTGTCACTAAAAGTATAATTATTAGGGTTGAGGGTTGAAAAATTGTTTGTTTTGTATGAATGATTTGTTGACTGGACTATAACACATCGGGCACATAATTTTAATCAGCAATTGAAATATTCAAAAAGTAGTAGTAGTAGAGAACAATAGGGGTGAAATATCGCTTGCCTTCCGCAGATTATTATTTTTCAGGTTATTATGTACCATCATGTCAAATTTCATGCTGATAACCACTAGGTGCCCACTGGTGAATGCTGGAAATCAAGGTAAAAAATATAAACTATTAGGAGGGGGGTTGAAAAAATGGGGTTTGGAAATGAAAAATAGGCCGATTGGGTTAAAACACATTAAAACAAAATTTTTAAAAGAACTAATTTGAATAAAAATTCCTTTTGGGTTAGAGCTATGAATTATTCGAATTTTAGGGGATGATTTAAGGTGTTGGTGGTGAGATATCGCTTGCCTCCGACGGATTTTTGATTCTGTTTATTTTTATCTACTTCATGCAAAATTTGGCGCTGGTATCCGGATTTGCAATATCCTAGTGTTTTTTTTTCCCCTTTACAGCTCTCACTATTATTACATATTATGGTTTTCAATGTTTTCAATTTAATTTTATGATTTATCTTAAATAATCTGACTTAACAATAATCCCAATGTGTTAAAATTAAAAAATACACATAATATCCCATCATCTTTAATATGTAATTGTATTTGGATGAGCGAAGCAAAGACTTCAATTTCAATTTAAATTTTAATTTTTTTTTTTTTTTTTGTATTTTTGTCTGTTTGTTCGCGCTCTACCGGAAAACGGTACATACGATTTTTTTAAAAATTTTGAGGGACCTCCGAAATTCTAAACTTATAGACTTCCACTTTTTTTGGGTACAATCGATCAAATATTTCTTAACGATTTTGATTGATTTTTAATGGGGATAATTTCATGATATTTGGCCCGCGACCGGCAAACGGCTACTCCGATCTTGATGAAACTTTTTGAGAACGTTGAAAACCACTGAAATTATATAAGTTATGACTTTAGAGACATTTGAAGAAATATTTTTCATTGAAATCGTACTTATACGATTTTCCTCCCGATTTTTAATACGATATTTTCGTGATATTTATGCCGATAATCCACCATAAAAGCTCATCCATCAACGCGACTGGAATTAGCGTTGTCGAAGTGCCCCTAGTTTAAAATTTAAATTTGGGATAAGCGTAGACAAGAAAAGGAACAGCAGGCCCCCAAATTTGGTTTTGTGTTTTTTTTGCATAATTCTGGCTAACACCAACGTCATCAATCATGACACAATCTTTAGAGAAACTGATATACGTCTAGGGTCTGTAAACTTGACCTGTCACAATAAAAGGGGTTATTTCTCATAGAATCGCATCCTTGTTTTCTTAGATTTCACCGACATTTCTTTATTTTCAACTATTACAACCTGCTTAAATTAAAATTTTAATGAACCTTTGTTATTGTTTTTTAATTTTTCTTACGTACATCATACGTATCGCACGTATATGACGTAGGGGTTAACATATGGTTTATAAACGTCGTTATGAATTCGCTGCTAACTAATTTAATGAATATTTGGAAATCCTCAACGTTTTACAGACTTATTATATAATAATCATAGAGAGTAAAACACAAATTTGTTAGTACTTTACTTTCAATCTAAGTTACAATAACCTAGGAAAATGTGTCGTATAAAAAAAATCGCTCATCCATCTATATGACTGTATAAAGCTTTTTGCGAAAGTTATATTGTGAAACTTTTCTTTCCCATAATGTGCAGTTAAAAATGACCCCGCATGCAACCCTAATAGATTATTGCATCCTTTGCATTTAAAAAAAATGGTCTAGGTTTATTTGAATCGTAAAAATTTGATCATTGTTCTAATTATATTTTAATATGATGAAGATGATAACCTTATCTATATTATTTTTTTAATGATATGTCAATTAAAACATATTTTTTAAGCGCATTACCTGAAAAATGTTTTGAATATAGTCTTCGCCTCTTTTCCATGAACCTAGAAGGACCTTTGGTTGGGTCCAAGGAAGATATGCTGAAAATCAGAATATCTCATAAGATTATTGGATCATTAATACTAAGTTATCAGCGACAAGAAACGTCAGAAAGGGTCCAGAACAGAAATGTGTGAAACCAGTATACGCCAAATTTGCTTTATTTACATTGAAACTATTGCTTTGAGAGTAAAGCCGGGGACACAAGGTGTATTAAAAACTTGACCTTGGGAAACTACTATAGCTGCCAGGGTTTCAAAACAATGCTCAACGGCCACAAAATTTTCACATATTCTCATTTTCACCCCTACCTCACAAATTATTAAAGTCGGGCCCGGGACTCAAGCATCCGTTCCATGGCTACAACAGAACCATAAGAGTTTATACCCTACGATGGGGACAGACCAGCTTTATCGCGCAGTGCCCAGAGCGTAATGCCTAACTTCGCGGATAAGTGACCGCGCGTTTGGCATGCCATCCAACTAAACGAATCAAAAAAGGAATCAAACATTAAGTTATTTTTATTTAGTTTTAATGAAGGGAATAATCAGTCATAACTTGCTAAGGGGTTAATTTTAAATTTAAATTAATTTCTCATTCCTAGGGAGAAGTCCCCTCGTATTCCAAACTGTATGGGTTGCCCAAAATCCACAAACCCGAGCCCCCATGCGACCCATAGTGAGCGCAGTAGGGTCACCCACACAAGCTCTGGCCAGATATGTCCCTAAGAGGTTCCCAACCTTACTCGGAGGATGCTGCGTCCTATGTGAAAAAACTCCTCTCACCTGATCCAGCTGATCAAAGAATGGAAGGTGCGCCCTGGGGACATATTGGTTAGTTTTGATGTTTGGGTTTTCCCTATTTACCAACATACCTGTGAAGGAGGCCCTTGTTACTATTGAAGAAAGCTATGGGATCCCCAGGACATCATGAAGTTAGCAAGGCATTTCATGTCTTCTACATACTTTATTTTTGAAAACAAGTTTATAAAACAAGTGGGGGGAGCTCCCAAAGGGCTCGCCGCTATCACCCCGCTATTGCCAACTTATTCATGATAGATTTTGAGAAAAAGGCCCTAGCTGCAGCTCCTAACAAACCATCTTCTTGGGTACGATTGTGGACGACGTCTATGCCATTTGCCCCCCTGGTGTTAACAAGTTGAACGATTTTCTTGACTATCTAAATGATATCCATTCGAACATTCAGTTCACCATGGAAGTAGAATCCAACGACTCACTTGCTTTCTCGATGTCTTGATAATAAAGAATGTTGATGGCAGTTTGGGACACACAGTCTATAGAAAACCCCCCACACCAACCGGTATCTAATGCTGCTTCCCACCACCGTCCTTCACAGTTGTTTTCTGTGGTTAACACTCTAGTCACCCGGTTCAGGGAAACCTTACTGACAAATTTCACTCAAGAGAGGCATTTGACAAGCTCCGTGAAGCTCTCTCACTCAATGGTTACTTGGACCGAGACATAACCAGAGCGTTTAAACGTGAACTGAAGAAATCTGAGGATGATACTGGGACAAGGAGAAACCACGGTCTAAAGCTTTTCTTCCATATGTCAAGGGTACCACAGACGTCATAGGTAGAATCCTCAATCGTAGAACATCGAAACCATTTTCCCCCACTGACAGAAAAATCAGCTCCTTTTTGAGAAGTACTAAGGACTCTGTTCATCTGGAAGAAAGAGGGGTTTATGAGGTTCCCTGTGGGGACTGCGATCAAACGTACATAGGCCAAACAGGCAGACGCTACGCATAGCAGTGAGGATAAATGAACACTCCCAATGCTGTGAAAGCAGGTGACAAGAAATCAGCCCTGGCTCAACATGCTAAAGCTTACTCGCATGTGATAGATTTTGACAAAACAAAAACTATTTGTCCTGTACAACAGCTCAAGCCCCCGTATTATCCGTGATCTGTGGAAATTGAGAAACGGCCGAATAACATGAACAAAAGAGATGATATCCAGAGCCTCCCTCTTTCTTGGAAACCTGCACTCATTCCTCGAAATGGTAGTCCGTAGACCTATTCAGCCAAATCCCTCAGAGGTGAGCAAATTTCAGATTCCTAATTCTAAGCACGAACAACATTTCAAAGACAACCAATCAGGCCCTATGACAAGAAGCCGGACTAAAAGGTTTCACTACAGTAAACTGTGCTATTTTGTTTCTCAATTGCCACCATCCGGGTTTATTTTTTCGATATGACATCGCCGCCCTGCACCTTTTCACGATATGACCTTGCCGCCCCGCACCCCATTTTTTTTTTTCTATATAACCTCGCCGCCCCCCACCTTCAGCCGAGGCTTTATAGGGGGGCGCTGCGTGTTTGGGCCCAAACCCCTGTGACTCCAACCTCCGAGAGTCACAGTTAACCTTGAAATGTTTTGACGTAGTTACGACAAACGTGGGTGGACGCCCAGGTTCTGCGCTGGTTGCTTCTTTTTTTCGACCCCGGTTTTACCCAAGATCCTTGTTTTTATCATATATATATATATATATATATTATATACAATAAAAAATAATAAAGTAAATATATAATTTATAATATTATATAATATGTAATAATAAATAAAAGTAAATATCAAAGTAAATAATTAGTTTTAGTTTATGTTTTTTGTGCACCTTACTTTGGTATAAAATTAAAACACTTTTGTTGTTTCTTGTCATCCCAGGTCATAATTTGGCCTGTGTGCATTTAATTAACCACTGCCTTCTAGATGTTGCTCATGGCTCCTCGCAGCCACGAGGAAAACATCTAGGAGGCGGGGAAATTACCATTGGCGCAAGCTACCAAAGCTTATGTACGCCTTGAATTGGCGTTTCTAGCCACCCCATAGGTGTGGGGGACTAGGAACAATCAAGATTTTAATTTGTTTACTAGGAAAAAGCTAAAAGTCCCGTCGCGTTGTTGAGCGAGCACCGGTACGTGCAAACACGCCGAGTACGACATTCCCATAATGTTGCATACCAATATTTAGCTGAAAATTTGTCAAATAGGAGAGAATGGATAAAATCCACCGCCATCTAGAGGACCTTGAAATCATTTCTTTGGGAAAACTATTTTAACTCTTTGATAACAAATAATACACTGCTTCCTCGATAGTATTTTGATTACTTCTAGGTGGCAGTGCATAGTGACCAGAATTCTCGTGCGACTTTTCGTTGCCATGGTAACGTTACTTTTGTTATTTCTATCTACACTACTTAAGGTCTTGACCGATTTAGCTGAAAATTTGTAAAATAGGAGAGAATGTTGTACTTATTGACCCTGCAAAATTTCTTAACGATCGGAACATTTTTTATTTTTTATTTTTTTTATAACCAACGATCGGATTTTGTTCAAAAGCTATACAGCAACCCGCCTAGGTGGTATGTACATGTGTGCAAAATTTCAGGTCGATCTGAGGATCGGTGCGACCTGTACCGAAGCAGTAACAGGAAAAAAAAACCCAGACATTCGAGCCATAAGCGTCAAGTGGAGACGCTCGCTACGCTCGCTCAATTAATTTCACAGTTAAAAAAAAAGTTTGCATATATAGGGGTAATCTTCGTATAGCTATTCACCTGAAATTATTTAATTTAATAAATAAATCATCGAGATATAGATGTTTAAAGGGGTATTTAACCGCTAAACTCAAAAAATATATTTCATTCAGGCTAACTAGTAATGAATTTAGCAATCAACAAAAAAATTATTGTGGCCACCATGACCTCCCAAAAATTTGTCAAACATTACATTTTTCGAGCTAGGTCCCATCAGCAAAAGTCTCCCATAAGAAATAACATGGGGATGATCTTTATGCCCCATGACTTTGGGGGATTTTGATCCAAAAAAATATTGGCCATTATTGACGTACTCTACAGCCTTTTCTGTAAATTCTCTTTATTTTGTTTTTGTAATTTGGGCAAGTAGTTCGTCAAAATATGCTGATTACCAAGATGGTGTGTGATTTTGGAATGCATATTTTTGCGTGTTTTTAGGGTATATTTGGGCACAGTTTCAAGACACAATGTAAAAAATGGTCATTTTAGATTGGTACTATGCTCTTAGTTTATGTGGACCAAAAAAGTAGCGGGTTAAAGCCGATTTAAGAAATTTCCCAAAACACAAACTTTCGCAAATTTCTGGATAAAAAAAATCGAAAAAATTGTGTAAAATCACATTACAAGATATAATTTTTTTGAACTGTCATTTTATTGTTGTATTGTGCTATAGATCATTGTGGAAAAAATATTTTTTTGAGTTAATAGCCCCTTTAATGTTTAAAAATTGTTTCTTATCACCCCATATATCCGGCCATACTAAAAGAATTAAATAGTATTGTGAAAGTATGCTCTGATCGAGACAAATATACATTCTAACGTTTTTTTTATTTATATTTATTTATATTACAATTTCAAATATTTTCTTAACTAACTGTAGTTCATTGTTGTGTCTGCATCTATGAAATCAGATTTTTTATTGTCCTACTTTGTAATTAGTTTTTTAACTGAAGGATGGACATTAAATAAACAATAATAAAAAAATTAAAATAATAAAAAATAAAATAAATAAATAATAAAAAAATAAAAAATAAATAAATAAATAATAAAAAAAAATAAATAAAAAAAATAAA
>JAMZAV010015907.1:0-11734 GCA_024449915.1 Sweltsa coloradensis | reverse complement strand
TGGGGAGTGACGAAAACCCAAAAAACCAAAGATCGTACTTTTAAATCAGAAATATAACAATAGTGTATGGACAGTGCGAACACCCGAAAATCAACGCCAGAATCAACAAGGCCGATTAAGAACAACTCTGAAATTTATTATGTGCTTCGTTGCTAGGACGGCTCCAAAGTCACCGTTTACAAACTCCTAAGACAAGAAATGTTGGACTGAAGTCCAAATCAGAAGTAAAAAAACTTCTGACTTTAGCGGGAATCGAACCCTGGACCTTCTGCATTGGAAGCAGTTACGCTAACAACAAGACCAACGAGCCACACAACAAAGGTTAAAAGTTTTGTCAAATTCACGCAGTGACAGATATATATTTAAATTGAAATGATTTTTGGTTTATTTTTATTTTCAGTCTATTAATGTCTAGGGAAGAATTAATATCCAACCAAATACAAAAATTTGTAAAAAAAATAACGGCAGCCAAGCTCTCCTTCAAAAGTCTTCGGCTGTGAATGCTGTGAGATAAGTGTGAGCCAAGCTTTTTATTCTTTCTCCCTAGTTTCGCTTTGAAAATAAGTAAGATCATTTTGCCTGTTGACGAGCGCCAAGCCAACGATTTTTGTGGTAAAAAAGTACAATTTTTAAACTCGAAATCATAAAAAAAATTCTTGGCCATGAACCAAATTCAATGGTCAAGCCATTTTCTTTATGATTTCGAGTTTAAATTTTTACTTTTGTACCACAAAAATCGTTGGCTTGGCGCTCGTCAACAGGCGAAATGATCTTACTTATTTTCAAAGTGAAACTAGGGGGAAAGAATAAAAAGCTTGGCTCAACTTCTATATCTCACAG
Source organism: Sweltsa coloradensis (assembly GCA_024449915.1). NCBI lineage: Eukaryota > Metazoa > Arthropoda > Insecta > Plecoptera > Chloroperlidae > Sweltsa > Sweltsa coloradensis. The sequence continues at coordinate 10,894 of JAMZAV010015907.1, read as the reverse complement.
CATTCACAGCCGAAGACTTTTGAAGGAGAGCTTGGCTGCCGTTTTTTTTTGCAAATTTTTGTATTTAGTTGGATATTACATCTTTTTGTTGTTCGTTCGCTATCAAGGTGTGAATGATGGACTTTGAATGATTAAATTTGTTAAGTTCAAAGTTGTTTTTTGACATTTTTGGGCCCACGGTCCCCCCAAAGATACCCCTTGTGTTTTAAGCACTAGATATTTATAATGGTTAGGAGCATGTTTAATTTCAAGCTTGTACAAATTACTACGCCTGAGTAATTACGCGTTTTGATTTTGATTTTGATTTTCCCCGGTCCCATACATTGCCCGGTTTTTGTTATATGAGGTACATCTGAGTGCGGCCCAAGTTTCAAAGTTCTAAGATGAACCATTTTCTCAGTATAGCGTATTATTCATAAGAGTACGGAATTACCTACTTTTGATAATTTTGATTTTCTCTGGTACCCGTTACCCAATTTTGCTTTCCATATTCAAAAGTGATAAAGAATGAGAGATATCAAAATGTATTCCACGTTTGAAACATCTCAGTTGTAGCGTTTTCTTTGAATGATTCATTTCTTAAAGTTCAGATATGTTTTTTGTCATTTTTGGGCCCATGGTCATCCCCAAATTTAGCCCCTTGTGTTTTGGACGCAAGATATTTATAATGAATGGTTAATAGTATGTTTAATTTCAAGTTTGTACAAATTACCACGCCTTGGTAATTACGCGTTTTGATTATCATCCAAATTTTTATTTTCTCCGGTCCCTGTTACCCGATTTTGGTTTTGAAAGCAAATGTCACTGCGTCTGAAGTACATCTAAGTGTGGTCCAAGTTTCATAGTTCTAAGATTTACCGTTTTCTCTGTAGGCTTAATTAATCTCCGTGGAGAACTCCTAGCCAGCCAGCCAGCCAGCCACCAGCCAGCCGAAAGGAATTTGACGATGTTGAGAGCCTTTTTTAACACAGAACGAGTTGTCGGATTGGGTTGATTTTTTTTTTGGTATGTCATGGACCACATACCAGGTCATATACCGAGTTTCAAGATCGTAACTCTTTCGGGGCGGCGTGTGCAGATAGCTGAAAACCCCCCAACTCTGGTAGCTGTATACAGGGCTGGAGTTCGTGTCGCCTAAGCAGTCGCATGCGCTTGTCTGCCGGGCGACGACCGTCGCCCTAGATACAAGTTACGGTAGCCACAGATTGCATGCAGCTTTCACACTTAGTTATTTATTTCAAAATTGACATTTTACTTTACTCATCCAAGAAATAATAATGTAAGTTATTAAAACAGTACATTTTGTATTATTGACCGGCTCTCTCCTGTTGCGTATGTCGCACCTGTATAATTATTAATTATGCAAGGTTTTCGTAAAATATATTTTCAACTTTGAATTTTGTTTTAAATACACACTGGTTTTCACAACAAAACTCATGAAGGATTACTGGGTCTCTATAATAGTAGAGGTCACAAAAAGCCCATTCCATTGCATAGCTTAATTAAATGCATCTTTAATGCCACTTTGGTAAATAAACCACAAGTAGTAGAAATGAGATGTAACATGAACGTCCTCTAAAATAATTTAAACGTCTAGAAATGTGATTTAGTCCATAATGCAACGTATTGACTTTTGACAATTTTAAAATAGCTAATATGCCAAACAATCCCATATTTACAATTTCAACTTTGGAAACCCTGTTGGGAACACCCACCAATATATTGATCACTAACAAGAAATATCTAAAATATAAAAATTTTGGACATCCAGCAAAGCAGATTAATAGTGGGTAATAAAATGAAGGAGTTCACGATTAAACAGCTAGAATCAAGATATTATTAGTTTGGCTGGCTTCGTACAACCTTGGAAACTATAGCTTAAACATGTATATTGTTTTGTTTGATGATTATTCTACTATACGATTTTAGACAATGCAAAACATCATCTTTTGGCCCATTTACGACCAAAATTTGTTATTTATTTTTAACGTGTAAAATTTGGTCACACTATTGTGGGTACACCCACAAAAATTATGATGAGTGGAAATCAAAAGTCAATGTATCAAGTACCTAGAACCATCTCTATAGGCATTCCGCACCGGGGTGGTAACAGGTAGTGAAGGTCTATTTTCGATCAAAATTATTTTATTTGTTTACGAATATTTAAGATATTTTGATCACCCCTGGTAAGTACATCCACCAAAGTCATGGTGGTCAGTGTATTTTCAGTACCTAAACCACTTTCAGCCCCCGATGGGGTAGGGTGGGTGGGGGAGGGGGGGGGGGGTGGAGAGGTTATAGATGGCCCAATGTTCTATGACTTGTAGTAGGAAGCAAAGTTCTTCTATAAGCATCACATTCTTGTCAGTCCGTCCGTCCATCTGTGCATGTGTCATGTCTCACGATAGAAACGGAACATGACATCCGTATGGCATGCGTTTTGTTGATGGTATTACTATGTTTTACAGGTCCAGTTTGAGTTTGAGGGTACCAAGTATCCGCGAACACTATTTAATACCCGTCTATTCTATTCAGTAAACTGATTTACAAAGGACAACATGCACTTATGTATATGCCTTGACTCAGTTATTCTAATGGTCTAAGAAGGTTGTTGGTTTGATGCTTAAAGGCAGCAGCAGCAAGCATCCAGTCTAGTTTATAGAAAGCTTATTCACCATGCATGTGAAGCATTAAAAATATGCGCAAAAGTGCGATTTTCATTACAAATATTTCTTTCAAATATAACACGTTTTGAAGTCGACTGGCTGGCAGAAAGTGAGAAGAATTCAGTCTACTTTTTATAATCTATGGAATAGGGATAATAGTGAAATTGAAATCGCCGCTTCGGTCGCTATACTTTCATCAAGATCATGCCAAATATAGTATTCAAGTAATAAGTGAAAGATTGCCACATACAAATTTAATGTGATAGTGAACAATGATAAATCCACTTGTAGCACGTAACTGAGAGTGCTGCTTTTGTTCATGTTCAAGTTCGTGTTTTTTCGTGTTTACACCCTGTGCCTGAACATGGGCTAAACCAAATCAGTGTAGTTTTCATCGCATCTTCGAATTATCACGTATTAAAGTTTGGTTTGGGATAGTTATATTTCGCAATTACTATAAGGGTTATCTTATTATTTCCTTTCCATTTCATTTTTTCCTTATATAGGATCGCAGCACTGTCTACAGAATTTTGCCGCGGACGTCGCAGAATCCAGGATGTTACAGAACTTTTTTGATGACCCTGGCGGTAAGGACGGGGGGAGGAGGGGATGTCGAGGGCAAGCCCCCGGGAGGGCTTTAACATTCATGTGCCAGACGCCTTCACCATCATCACAATCATCATCATCAAGAAACTCTTCCAAATGGCTGGATAATAAACACTATAGGTACACTAATTATTGGCCACACATTTTTAAATAAAGTTATTAATAACAGTGGAAAGTCCAATGATTTGTATTTATAACGTTACTACCAGTTATATAGTTTCATTTTTGTATAATCTATTGAATCGCCTTTTACGATTAGCAGAGCCATGCTCTGGGGCAAATTCTAGCCCGTGTCCAGACGGGTTAATGAAAACCAAGGATATGAAACAGGGCAGACGAAGTCACATCAAAATAAAAACAAAAACACAAGCTTGCGTATTTCGAAACTCTCGATAACATGATAGGAGAAATGGCAACGCATTGTGATGGAATACGAAGAGAAGCTGACCCCCACACAAACATTATTTAGTCCTCCATGGAACGAGACGAGACCCCATCAAAAATCAAGTTGTGAAACTTTGTGACAAATATTCATTTTTCACTCCAAACATTGCACACGAAATTCATCGTTTCAACAGTATTACTTTACTGAACTGAGGAACTCCACTGCTACTGGTGTTCTGGCATATTTAAACTTGATTTTACCAAATTCACTAAGACGTCATGCCGGAAATGAGTGTGTTGTGCCCTAGGTTGTGCCGTGTATTTTTAACATTACCAATTGGCATCGCTAGTGCAGAGAGGTGCATGAGTACTCTACGTCATGTATAAGAACATACATGCGTAATGCGTTCTACTAATGCTAAGCAACTATAAGCGACCTTGAACCGAAAAAAACGAGAAAAAAAACTGTCTATAGTTAGAACTAATATCTCATTTATTGGAGGTGTTTGCAAGACGTCCAGAAGGGTGTTTGAATTCATGCTTTTATATGGTGAGTAATTCTGTGTGTGACTGTGTGGCTCGGGCAGAGACGTAGGAACCGGGACGGGCAGGGGGTGCAAAACTAACACGAGTTAAATATTAATCCCAGAATTTCCGTAGTAAATATGCACTTACACTTATAGAATTCGACAGTCACCTTGGTAAAACAAATATGTTGCCTGTATGCTTCGTCATTAAATAAAAAATTAGGTTAAAATTTACTAAAATGGGCCACTACAAGTTCATACAGCCGAATCGCAACTAGTTGCAGTAAATCATCGTTCACAGAATCTGAGTACAATTAAAACGTGACGAAATAACTGTAGTATGATTAATGTTTTTTCGCCTTCTGCGAAAGGGCCTACAGCAGCCAGCTGCCACCCGCCACTCTCAAAATCTCCTAATGGATTTGACCCCCCCCCGCCAAACTTTCAAAACGTTCCTACGCGCCTGAGTGGGTGGGTTTGTACTATAAAAATCAGCCGATTCGCTGAATAGATTGCGCTGAAATTTTAAACAGTTATCCAGGCGAGTTAACTGTATAAACTGCTACCAAATCAGCTAGATCCATGCGATTTAAATCTACAAGAAATAATATATTGAGAAATGTGCTGCAAATGTGAAGGATTTATTTTAACGACGATGGTTTTGTTTTCGAAAAAGTATTTTATATTTGTTTTTTGGCAGGCTGTGAAAATTGCAAGCAGTGACCAGGTGTATCGAATCTTGCACGTCAAGGTACCTCCAAATTCCGCTTGGAGATTTGTTGGATTACATGCTACGAACGCCTGCGCGACGGGCAACCCGCCGTACGGCCGAGTCGCCAACTACAAGTCACCGCCTCCTTGCAGTGCTTAGACTCCCGACTTAGTATGATCTACAGGGCTGAGTATAAACCACGTTTCGTCGGCCCGCTCAGACACCTTAGAAGTGACAAAACTAGTGAACTTATAACAGGTTATGGGCCTAGTTCATAGTTAAATCTGTAGGTAAAGTGTATAAGTCATTCACCCAGCACAGTTCGGCAAAAAACCCTGCTAATCCCGCAACAGAGTCGGCGCCTAAGCAGGTGAGCGACCAACCTAACCTATAGCCTAGCCTAGGCCTAGCCCCAAGGCCTAGCCATGTCGTCCGCGGACGGGAAAGTCTCCATACAAAAACTCAACAACAAAAATTACCAGCTGTGGAAGTTCAAAATAGAAATGCTGTTGAGCAAGGACGACCTCTGGGACACAGTTGAGGAAGATACGCCATCGCAGCCTAATTCAGCATGGAAAAAGAAAGACCAACGTGCCAGGGCCACAATTTGCCTACTTCTCGAGGACGACCAGCTGATCCACGTGCGGAATGAAACGTCCGCCCGATCAGTGTGGTTGGCCCTGAGAAAGGTGCACGAAAGGTCTAACTTAACCTCAAAGTTGTATCTCCTCAGGAAAACTGTACAGCCTCAGGCTCAAAAACGAGCAAAGTATGGATGAGCACATCAACAGAACACTTGAGCTAGTTAATGAGCTCAGGGGACTGGGCGAAGAGCTCAAGGAAAACCACGTCGCAGCCCTCCTGTTGTGTAGCCTGCCAGAGAACTATGGCATGCTAATCACAGCACTTGAGGCTAGACCCGAGGGTGACATAACACTCGAATTCGTTATCGGCAAGCTCAAGGACGAGTTTAACCGAAGAACGGAAACAGAATTGGGGGCCAAATACAATGAAGCTGAAAAAAAAACCGGGACCTCAATAGGGGGACAGGGGAAAAAGAATGAAGTGTTTCCCAAACGCCAAAAAACCCCGGTCCCCAAAAAGGAAAGGACTGGGGGCCCCAAGAGAGAAAACAAATTTTAAAACCAGGGAAAAAAAAAAGAGCGGCCAAAGAAGCGAGGCCGGATAAGCGCGAGGAAAAACCCACGCTAGGGTATGTTTAAAAGGCGGGGGAAAGGGTAAAGGAAAAAAAAACCACTTTGGTTCTTTGGGACTGGGGGAGCAACATGCCACAGGGGACTAATGACAGGGCCTTTTTTTTTTTCAAGACCGCCCCGAAAAAGCCCGGTTGCACCGTCTCCTCGAAAAAGGGGAAAGCTCCATGCAGCCCCCCCCCAGGGGGAGTGGGGGGGGGGGCTTCCTGAAATGAAAGGGTGGGCCCGCCACCCAGGGGGGACCCTGAAACGTCCCTGCTCAAAAAGCGTGCTGTACACCCCCCACCCTCGACGGAAAAACCTGATTAGGTCCCCACACAAAACCCAAAGTTTGGGGTTAAAAGAAAAAAACCCACAGAAAAATCAGTCCCCGGGCCCTCAAAAACCGGAAAAAAAACCCTAGCCTAGGCCGGGGGAAAAAAGCAACTCTTCGAAGTCTGGCTGGGAACAGTGACGAAACGGGGCCCCCAACGCGAAAAGTCCGCTACCAAGAGGAAAAATCATGAAAAACTGCATCCACCTAGGGCACAGAGCATGGGACACCAAAAACCCCGCCCGCCGTCAAAAAACTGAAAAAAGAAAATCTAGCAACTGGTAACATTTCCGGTGACTGCGACATGGGGGGAAAAGTGCTTACATGCTTTAAAGGGGTAAGCAAAACCCAAAAACCCTTTTCCCCCAAAGAAAAGCGGGGAAAAAGGGGCAGAAAAAAACCTTTTGGGATTGGTCCATTCTGACCTTTTGGGGGAAACCGATGAATCCCCAAACCCCTGGGGGGAAAGAGGTACACCCGGGGCACGGGACGGGACGACTACTCAGATACTGAAAGGTTTTCTACCTACGAAAACTAAAGACGAATTTTTGGGACAAGGGGAAAGTTTACTCGGCAAGAGCCCAACAACTCTTTAAAAAAAAAATTTAAGAAAAATTGGGTGCAAAAAAACGGGAGGGGAATACAAAAATGCAGCCGTCAAACCCTTCCCTGGACGGGGAAAGGCATCGAACCCCAACTTTTCTGTACCTATTTCTCCCCAACAAAGGAAGTAGCCAAAAGGGAAAACCCGCCCCCCTTCAGAAAGGGCAGGATGCAGGGTACTCGCCCGCGCCCCCTCCCAACGAAGTACGGGGAGAAGCAGTAGTCACCGCCAATCCCCAAAAAAAAAAACCGCTTCCCCCGGGGCAAATGGGTTTTTTGGGGAAAAATCCGAAATAAAACTAGGTTTCGGCGGGAAAAACCCAAAACGTCCCCCAACATCCGATTTTTTTGGAAGCAAATTTCTACAGCCATATCCCCAAGGAGAAGGGGACGAAACGGACCCCCGACCCGAAAAAGGGAACTCTTTGGGGATACACGAAAAAGCCAAGGGTTTACCGAAATACTAACAAAACCTCGGGAAAATCATCGTCAGCAGAACCGTCACATTCACAAAAAACCAGGATAAAAAGGACATTTTCGAAGTTATCAGAAAAAAAGCCCAAGGGAAAAAAGCAGCGAAGGTAACTCGGGAAACCCTAAACCCTCACAAAAAAACCCAGGAACCCGGGCCGCCGGAACACGCAGATCCCCCAGCAAACAATGATAAAGGGAGAAAAGCCAAACCCCGGCTTCCGAAACACCAGAAAATCCTCGGGGGACCTAGAAAAGGGAAATTCCTCCCAAGGGGGACTATCGTACCTACCCAGAGAAGGGGTCTTTCAAACCCGGGAAAATTTTGGAAAAGAAATGACCCAATAAAAGGGAGCCCCGGGAAAGGAAGAGTGGAAAAAAAGGGGCAAACGGGGAAATTTGGGAATCTCCCATGGCCAACGCCATTGGTCTTGATTACCCTCCCCCCAAAAAAACAAGAAGGCAATCGGAAGCAAGTGGAAACCCTTTAAGGCCAAAAAAAAAAATGCAAGCGGAAACATAGAACGCCAAAGGGCCAAGGGGGAGTCGCGAAAGGATTCCCCTTTGAAGTACGGGGAAAACTACACGAGACATTCGCCCCAGTGGCCAAATTTCGCCACCATCAGAACCCTACTCGCAAAAAGCCACTGTTTTAAAAACCTTTTAAAAAAATAAAGGGACAAAGGAGGGGTCGAAAGCCCTTCCCCAAACGGCAAAACCCATCCGAGGAATTTTTACATGAAGCCCGCCGGAAAAGGGGTTTGTCATTCCAGGCAAAAAAAGCATGGTGTGCAAGCTCAATAAAAAGCTTGTACCGGGCCCAAAAACAATCGGCAAAGGGCCTGGGGAATTTTCCAAAACCCACGATAACCCAAAAACCAAATTTTTGGGGGTTTTCACAAAGCAAAACTGATGCTTTTTGTACGTGAAAAAGGGGCGGACAAACGTACACCTCCCTCACCCTTTTCGTAGATGGGCTTTCCCCCCCTTAAGGGGATGGGGCAAAACGGAAAAAAGGAGCTCGACCAACTTCATGTAGGGCCTGAAAGCCTTTCGCCCAAAAAAACCTAGGCGAGGCAAACAACTAAACCCAGGGATTAAAAAAGAACAGAGATTTTCAAACGGGGACATGCTGCTAAAAAACCCAAAGCGGAAAGAAAACTTCCCCTTTTTCGAACGGTTCGGAATGGGAAGTTTCCAAATGTTGCACAACACCTATGGGCGCCCGCTACCTGAGCCAAAAACCCGGGGAGGAAAAAAACCTACTACCCGAAACAAAGAGTAAACCCCAAAGCAGTGGGGGCACTCCCGTCCTTGCAAAAAGTCACAGCCCAGACATTTGCCAAACCCCCATAAGGGCCCTTTTCCCGGGGTAGGAAAAACTCGAAAATCCCAGGGGGCCCTGGACTGGAAAGGCAGTAAAGAGAGTGGGTCGCTAAAACCCAAAAGGCACCCCCCGCTCTTCCCCAAAATAAGGATCACGCTTCAGGGGGGGATGTTCTCTCAGGATTTTACCGACGCAGGGCTGGGGAAAGGGGACCCAAAAGGACAGAAAAAACGAGGAGCGGGTTTTCATATTTCAACTAGGAAGCAAAACAATATCCGGTTGAGCAGAAAACCAAAAATGCGAGCCCTCTCCTCAAAAACCCAAGCAGAATATGTTTGGGCCCCCACTCTAGCTTTCCAAAAAGGCTACATGGGGTCCGACCCGCTCCTAAACGACCCCAGGAAAAGCGCCCCGGGGGAAAAACCCAAAAGGTACTTTCACGAGGGGCAAACCAGGGGGGCATTAAAAACCCAGCCACGTCTTGGGGAAAAAAGGCCCCCCAAACCCAGTGAAAACATATAATCTCAGGTAACCCCCTATATCCGAGGGGGTCGTAGGGAAAAAAGGGACCGGGCCGCCCGGGGAAAATGCCCCACGGAAGACATGCGTGCGGACATACTAACGAAGCCGCTGCCGGGGTCCCAGGTTTGCAGCACTGCGGGAGAAGATAGGGCTTGCAGCCAGCGACCCGCGCGAAGGACGTCCGTCGAGTGGGGGTGTTGGATTACATGCTACGAACGCCTGCGCGACGGGCAACCCGCCGTACGGCCGAGTCGCCAACTACAAGTCACCGCCTCCTTGCAGTGCTTAGACTCCCGACTTAGTATGATCTACAGGGCTGAGTATAAAACCACGTTTCGTCGGCCCGCTCAGACACCTTAGAAGTGACGAAACTAGTGAACTTATAACAAGTTTGAATAAACCTTACAATCTTTACACGTATTTCGCATTGGCTATGTTTTCCATAGTATTGTCACAGATGATAGACTACACTGCGTTATATGCATTTCGTTACATGTTTTATAGTTTTTATATATATTTTTTAGCAAACCAAATGCGATGGCCAAGCAATTTTTTTTATGATTTTGAGTTTAAAAATTTTTACATTTTTTACCACGAAAATGGTTGGCTTGGCGCTCGTCAACAGGCGAAATGATCTTACTTCTTTTCAATGCAAAACTAGCGAGAAAGAATGAAAAGCTTGGCTCAACTTCTATCCTTCTATATCTCACAGCATTCACAGCCGAAGACTTTTGAAGGGGAGCTTGGCTGCCGTGTTTTATATTTTTTTGTTTTTGTTGGGGTAATACTGTTACAACGTGTAAATTTTTTAGGACTAATTAGATATCAGTAATGTTAAGCAAAATGTAAAGGAGTAAAGAAATGTATGCTATGAAACATTCCCAAAATAACATTCTGGTATTATTTATTTAGTTCAGTTTATTTAGATTAAGGGCGTGTCAACTGTTAGGTCATAATGCGCCATTCTAGGCTAAGGGGATATGGGGAGGAAGTCACATGCGGGCCATAACCAACCACGGGTAGAGAGAGAGAGGAAATGGGGTTAGTGGTCTCACGTCGCGATCGTCGTCGTCTCTCTCAAGAAGGCACTTCCTGTTGCTCATTAGCTTTATCATCGTTAGCCATGTTCTTGTTTTTAATCATACTCTCATATACCATCGGCATCGAGTATACTCAACACAAGGTTCTTTATTAAGCTTAGATCTATTCTTGTATGCCCTTCTTATAAGGGCTCTTAACTCGAAAAATTATTTTTTACCACATGATCTATAGCACAATCCTACACTTAAATGACAGTTTGAAAATTGTATCTTGTAACTGTGATTTAACACGAATTTTTCAATTTTATTGATCCAGAGATTTACGAAAATTGATGTTTTGGGAAATTTCTTAAATCGGATTTAACCTGCTTCATTTTTGGTCCACATAGATACTAGAGCATAGTACAAATCTAAAATGCCCATTTTTTACATCGTGTCTTGAAACTGTGCCCAAATATACTTCAAACCAAAAAAATGCATTCCAAAATCACACTGACCATTACAATCTT
>JAMZAV010015906.1:0-11552 GCA_024449915.1 Sweltsa coloradensis | reverse complement strand
TTTGATAAAAATGGCTCTGCGTGCATGCGATATTGTATGAATCCCCAGTCAGCCACAATATTTTGAAGTCTATTATTGTAACAGGTCAGCCCTTACATACTACTACCCTGGTTAATTTTTTCATTTTAAATTTGCATATCAAATAGCCGTCGAGCTACCTCGTTTAATTGGATGAGATAAGCGAAGACTTCATTTCACTGACCCCCAAAAAATTTCGCTCAAGTTTTTTTTTTTTTTTTTTTTTTTTTGTCTGTTTGTTCCCTCTTTACCGGGCAAACGGCATATCCGATCTTGATGAAAATTGGAGGGGACCTTCGAAATCTCTGAACTTAGAGCTGTATTGTTTTTGGGTACAATCGAAGAAATATTTCTCATAGCTAGGCGGATAAGGCTAACAATTAGGGGTTTTGTGGTAGAGGCCGGAATTTTGGACTGTATACTCAGAACAATATTCTAAGAAAATTGCCTCGAGGTGCCATGACAAAATTCGTCCGGTTAAGGGGGTGGAAGGGGTTGAAAAAATGGCATTTTTAAACAATTCGAAAATTCAAATATCAAACTAAATTTTATCCTAAGATTACAAAATTAATACATATTGTAGATAAAAGTCCAAAATTTATTAAAAAAAATACATATTACCATATATGTACATCTAACCATATTTTACACCCGTTGACTTTTATTCACAAATTTTCTCACTGTGCTGAGAGGATTGGCCTACCAGACGTGGGTTTTGTGATAGGGCCGTGAATTTTCCCTAAAATACTCAGAAGAATGTTCTCTAAAAAATGGCTCGAGGTGCCCTCAAAAAAGTTGCTTGTTTATAGGAGAAAAAGGGGGTGTACTAAAAGGGGTTGATAACACTAAAATAAATAAATCAGTATTCAAATATAATATTAAGGACGCCAAATTAACATTTATTGTAGATTAAGAACTAAAGTTTAATTTAAAAAATTAAAATTTCACCATATATGTAAATCTGATCAGATTATGCGCCCTGACCACTTTTCATAAATTTACTCAATATTAACGAAAGTGTATTGTGTGACCACTCGTTTTGTCCCAAATTATGCCAATAATACGAATAAGAACGAAAATAAGTTTTTAAGACCTTGGGTACATTTTTACGCAATGGACTTTGACCCCTTTTTTACAAATTTACTCAAAAATAACGTAAGTGTATCGTGTGACCACTTGTTTTGTCCCAAATTATTCCAATATTACGAATTAGGACGAAAAGATCATTTTGCCATGCCTTGGGTAATTTTCACACAATGGACTTTGACCCATTTTCACACATTTACTCCAAAATAACGAAAGTGTATAGTATGACCACTCGTTTAATCCCAAATTATGACAAAAATACGAATTAGGACGATTTTTTTTAAGACCTTGGGCACATTTTTTTTGGGCTACAATCACATTTTCAAATACAAATGTTTACAACATTTAAGTTTTATTTTATTAAATCGTACAACGCGCACAAGGCAACATACTCGTAAATAATTTGTCAAATTTAGGGCTGCTCTATAATAGCCTGGCAATAGCTTCCCGTTATCGTTACAGTTAACAGGCAATGTTAAATCATAACCAATATTCCTGTTACCATTGCAGGGCCTCGTTCCCGGGCTATTGTGAATAGTCCTTGTGTAAATAACTCAATAAAATCTAAATGAAAATTAAATTCGGAAAGTGTTATGGAACAAATCTTCGACTTCCCGTGCACTAATAAAATAAATATACTGTACCTATTTGTATAACACCAATAACTGTGCTTTTAAAGAAGATATTTTGACAAGTTTATATAACTTATTACCAATTCACTGATCTTTTATTCAAAACATACTTATAACAAGAAAACAGTATGAAGACTATATAAAATGGAGGATCGATTGACCAAAAAAGACTCATCCATCAACGTAGCTATATTATTATAGCGTTAGCAAAGCGGCCAGTATTCACAGTACATGATTCACACATCATGAATGTACTATTTTGATCTAATAGGTGTGTTGACAATCGACTACAAAACCACCAAATTGTTAGGTTACTCTAAATAGGCTATTTGACGCTAATTGTAAGAAAATGGATCAGAGTCCATTGCGTGAAAATATGTTCAAGGTGTTACAAAAAAAATCGTCTTAATTCGTATTATTGACATAATTTGAGATTAAACGAGTGGTCACACGATAAACTTTCGTTATTTTTGAGTAAATTTGTAAAAAAAAGGGGGTCAAAGTCCATTGCGTAAAAATGTACCCAAGGTGTTAAAAACTTCTTTTCGTCCTAATTCGTAATATTGGAATAATTTGGGACAAAACAAGTGGTCACACGATACACTTTCGTTAATATTGAGTAAATTTATGAAAAGTGGCCAAAGGGTGCATAATCTGATCAGATTTACATATGTTATGTTGGAATTTTAATTTTTTAACTAAATTTTAGATCTTTATCTACAATAAAATGTTATTTGGCGTTTTTAATATTATATTTGAATACAGATTTATTTATTTTAGTTTTATCAACCCCTTTTTAGTACACCCCTCTTTCTCCTATAAGCAAGCAACTTTTTGAGGGCACCTCGAGCCATTTTTTAGAGAACATTCTTCTGAGTATTTTAGGGAAAATTTACGGCCCTTTCACAAAACCCACGTCTGGTAGCCAATCTCCCAGCACAGTGCGAAAATTTGTTAATAAAAGTCAAAGGGTGTAAAATATGGTTAGATATACATATATGGTAATATGTATTTTTTTATTAAATTTTGGACTTTTATCTACAATATGTATTAATTTTGTAATATTAGGATTGAATTTAGTTTGATATTTGAATTTTCGAATTTTTTAAAAATGCCATTATTTCAACCCCTTCCACCCCCTTAACCGGACGAATTTTGTCATGGCACCTCGAGGCAATTTTCTTAGAATATTTTCTGAGTATACAGTCCAAATTCAGACCTCTACCACAAACCCCTAATTGTTCTTGTATTGCCCTCTTATCCGCTTGACTATCATGAATATCATACTTTTACGATTTTTTTCGATTTTTTGTGCGATATTCTCGTGCCATTTGGGCCGATTCTGACTAAACGGGGGGGGCTACAACGTTCATATTTTTCATGGACATAAAGGTTATGGTGATGTAGTACCTTTTGAAAGAAAAAATTAGCCAGAATCCATAGAAATAAAGCTTTTAATATAAGTTTTTTACGGTTAAGTGCGATATTTTCGTGCCATTTGGGCCGATTATGACCAAACTGGGGGGCTACAACGTTCATATTATACATGGACATTACGGTTATGGTGATGTCGTACTCCTTGAAAGAAAAAGTTGAAAAAGTTAGCCAGAATCCATAGAAATAAAGCTTTTAATATAAGTTTTTTACGGTAAATAATAACAATTGACAAGTAACAGTAGAAAACTTGACTACAATCACTTACAATGCATATGCAGCAAAGCAAAGCACTTGCAAAAGTAAAGATATCCCTTGCAAACTAAAAACTTAAAAAAATGCTCATCCATCAACGCAACAACTAAAAAAAGCGTTTGCGAAGCTTCCTAGTTACGAGTAATATTCATTAAGTCTCATCAAATTATCAAACTGGTGCATTAATTAGCTAAGGCTAGTGTTTGCGGCCTACACCAGGGCATAAGATACGCAAGCAATGGTATTTTGCTTTGCATTTTGTGCGTGCTATGTAATCAGTTCAGTAGGCAGGCGAGTCAGGGAGCATCGCTTGAGAGCACGCGAACTCGGGTGGCTACGGCTAAGGAATCTAGGTCAACGCCCGGCGACTACCAAAAAGCTAGGAAAGCGCGAGGCTTCAGTACTGGACTAAAAGATGGCCAGTGGAACTCGACAACGTTTTGACTTCATATTCGTAGTGGAATTTTACCAGAGCAGAGGCATGTGAAACGAAGGGCCATTGGTCCAGGCAGGCAAACCGCCACCCGCAACTCCCAACCAGCTACACGATGACAGGGTGTCAGCTAGCGATCACGTGATCGGGTGAATCTGCCCGCGCTAGCGAGGGAGGACGCTCACGGTCCGGCGGGGAGGACGCACACGGTCCGGCGGGGAGGACGCACACGGTCCGGCGGGGAGGACGCTCACGGTCCGGCGGGGAGGACGCTCACGGTCCGGCGGGGAGGACGCTCACGGTCCGGCGGGGAGAAATCGCCACTAAGTCTTGTGCCTTCGAGGTGAACAGTGGTGCAATCAGTGCGTCGAGTGTTCGTGTCGTTAGTCAATCTCAGAGCGCGTAATAAGCCACGATGGCGTTATTGAAAGTGTTTCCGTGCATAGGAATCGGGATCGTGAAGCTGTCTACCTAATTCTAATCTATCTAATTTTTATACAACAAATGTGTTAATTTCGCGAGTTTTTCGTAGAGTAAGTTGCCACTGCGCCATGTGGTAGCTACCGCGGAACTCTCCCCTAGACGACCCTAGCGACGACATGGATTTCTCTAACACTCCTAAATTGCCATCCTAGAGCACTACCTACCCAAGCAACCTTCATATCTCAACATAATTCCTTTTATCGTTGTCTAATTTCCTGACCTAGCAATATGGGTCAAGCCCTCCCCTCCGAGAGCGCGTGGTTCAGTTACACAGCCACTACTTCGAGACGTGCCTAATGGCCGTGCCAAGCAACAAGGGGTCTCGATAGGAACATCACCAGATGTACCGTGCTAGCCTGTGCACGAGATCAGGTACCGCTATAGAGAGGTCACTACGCATCAGAACGCCTCCCTAAACAGGGGATGCCGAGCGACGTTTCTCGTTTTTGCGCCAAGCCAGCGAGCGTAGCTACGCACACAATCGGCGATCGGCGTCTGCGCGCCCACCTGCGTGTCGTTCGTCAAGAGAGGAACCGAAGTGTTGAGTAGAACCAAACTAAATTAGTATTATAATAAGACAACCATGTATTGCCATTGTTTTCAAGAATTTAAGGGAGGTATTTTTGCTTAGGTTGGATCCAATCATAGTCATTTCTTTTTCATCTTTCATATTGATAACTTGTTGTTTTGCCTCAATTATACAGTTCAATTCCAAGTATTTTGTGCTTCTAAGTCAGAGAACCCTACTTTCCCGCGCTATTACCATTTGCTTTCCACTTTTTCTCATACTAAATAGCCTTCAGCCAATCACTTAAGTAGTAAGAATCCGCCCACTTTAAATCATTCCTAAGCTAGCCAGTGGACGCCACCCATTCAAGGAGGGACAGATGCCGCAGCCCAGCCGCCACACACACAACCTGAGGACTGGTGTCCTGTGAGTCCGGTGGTATTGGGATATGCAAATATCCCCCTACCTAATGTTGTCTGCCATTGCCTGGTATATTTTGTTTCCTCGATGTCCGGGTGATTCGAAATGTACCGAGAATTAGTTTTGTGCCTGAGCTAGATTTTGAGAGCTACCTTTTTATTTAATTGATTAGCCTCCAGTCTTTGCGATTAGTCTACCTGAGTTTATTTGACACCTTGAACGTGAGGTTTCAGATAAGTAGATTAGGGCCGCTACTTGTAGGGGTTGTGATCAGCTATACTATTATGCATATTTTCAATCTGTTGCAAGTTACGGTATTTTGACGTGGGGAAATTCTAGAGAGACCCTGATGTGTGTTTTTTAAATTACTAAAGAGGGCTTTAAGAAACTTGATGGGGGTCGGCGCAAGGACCAGTTGCCGTCAATTGTTCAAGGAACAACAGTTTTGAACTATTCATATAGGTGGAACCAGATAAGCTGGCGGCCGTCAAGGTCAAGCGAAAGCACGGACACCAACGTTGACAATTTACACACAACTGGCATTAGGCAGGGCCTGCCGTATTTGGTCATGTTATCGTGATATGTTATCACATAAATCAACATTTTATAAGCTGTGAAAAAGTAGTTCGTCCCACAGAGTCTTTTAGCAAAATAATGATTTTAAGTAATCACGATTACGAAAGTGTTTTTTCGCCTTGTTGGTAAAGGTTGTGTCCAAAGTTCCAGCTGTTTATAATGCCTACCTCGCCAGATGTGATGTCAATGTTTAGGAGCATCAAAATGTCTTGATTTTATTCGTACACTTCATAAATACTTTATTTTTAGGATATACTGGGCAAGGCTTGGCTTTAAAATAGTCGTGTTTTTCTCAGAAAGTAGTTTTTAGATACCGTTTTTTTATCTACTTTTTGCCGATCTTGTGGCCATAGTGCGTGGACGACAGTGCTGCGATCCCTCGGCGACCGCCACCTTATCTAGTTCCACCTATAGCTTTTTATTTTGGAAAGTGTAATGCACATTTAAAAAAATAGAAGTATGTACAACAATTTCAGATAACCACCTGCACGCGCGTTTTACAAGATATCATAACAAACTAGCTATACCTGTTCATAAGACTGTTTAATTTGAAAAGTGTGTTCATTATATAGGATTCAAGTTTTGCAATCATCTTCCTGAAAATATATGTAATAGATGTAACATCCTGTTCTAGACTGCTCTAGGCAGCTCAATGTCACACGGAGCTAGGCTCACGGTGGGCTCGGAGTGCCTTGGCTACAGCGCCTGCGCAGTGTAGTCTGAACCAGTATGGTGGTGAATAAAAGACGTGCAAGATTAAATTCGTGACTATTACTATTGTTTAATAGAATATTACAAGTATATACGTCGTTGATATATATATATATGATATATATATATATGATGATATATAATAAACGATATGACGTAAAAGGATATATCCACGACCTTAACGCAGAAATCCTAAATGACGAAGAAGTAAGAGATCGCGACAGGGAGAAGAAGGAATGGGGGTAACGTTATGCAGATGAGAAACGACTTGCAAGAGACAGCGACGTGCAGGTGGGAGATCAAGTTCTACTCAAACAAGCCAGACAAGACAAACTTACAACTCCATTCAATCCAGAGCCAGTAAGGGTTACAGAGAAAACAGGGAACTCTGTTGTAGTCCAAACACCAGAGGGAGCAAGATACAGGAGGAACACAACCCATGTGAAGAGGTTCCATCAACAAAACACACCTCCTGAACCAGTAAGCGAACCGGCGGAGACTACGAGCCCAACTCAACAGCGAGATCCAGACCCTGGGAGCAGTAAGTCTACAGGTCCGATGCTGACTCCTCAGAGAAGACCAAGAAGGGAAGTAAAACTGCCATCACACTTAAAGGACTTTGTGATGAAGTGAGTGCAACTCATCAATACTTACTGGTTTGCCCATAAGGCTATAATTAATCAATCCTGATTCAAGAGTGATAAGTGTTTTCAGTGAAATTGAAAGCCCCTAAGGCTGTTAATAATCATAGGGGTACTTGATTATACTCTAGACAAAGTGTTTTCAGTGCAAGTAGGCCCTAGGCCCTTAAGGCTAAGTATTATAACTATGTTAAGGACTTTAGAGAAGAAACTAGAGCAAATGAACATTCTTAGTTTGATGGTATGTAATTGTCAAATGACATTTCCTCCAAATATTGAATTGTTGTTTAGGCCTATGTAGTATTTTCATAATCCTTGTTTATAATCATGTTAATCTAGTGTTTCAAAAATTTTATTTGTTTCACTATTACTTACTGCAAAAAGACTTTAGAGAAGAAAACTAAGTGCAGTTATTGGTTAATAATCTCATGCAAACTGTCAGATTATGTCATTATCTAGATATAGTAAATTCATGTTGTAGTCTTAAATTGAAGGAAAAGAGGGATGTAACATCCTGTTCTAGACTGCTCTAGGCAGCTCAATGTCACACGGAGCTGGGCTCACGGGGGGCTCGGAGTGCCTTGGCTGCAGCGCCTGCGCAGTGTAGTCTGAACCAGTATGGTGGTGAATAAAAGACGTGCAAGATTAAATTCGTGACTATTACTATTGTTAATAGAATATTACAATAGGTGCCTACACTTGATGGCAAACTATTTTGTTGTAAAGCATACTGTTAGCTGAATGTGTATATGATTAGCAAGATTTTTTAATTTTAATGGGATGGAAAGAAGAAAATGCAGTACAGGCAGCTGAGATGAAATTCATCCGCAGTGTGGCAGGGGTCACTAAGATTGACAAGGTACGAAGTAGTGTGATACGGAAGAAAGTGGGGGGTTGAGAGCCTTAAGTTCAAGATGGGTAAGGACCGACTACGATGGTATGGCCACATGAGAAGAATGGAGAAGAATAGGATCCCATGACAAGCATTTGAAGTAGTGAATGAGAGAAGAAGAGTGGGAAGACCTATGGATAGATGACAAGACCAGGTGCAAGCAATGTGGAGGAGAGAGAAGAGGATTGGGCAGTGGTGGAAGATAGAGAGAGATGGTGGGAAGACAGGAAAAAGTGGAGAGAGTTGGTGCACGACGAGAGAAAGAAATACACGAAGATTATTTAGTTCAAGAAAAAATGTTTTGTGTCAAGCTTGGCAGACCCATACTGATTCCTGGGATGCCCAAGACCAATGTATGTGAAACCAAACCAATGTGAAACACCCCTTACCCAACATATATTTTTTGGAATAAAAAAAAAGAGTAGCAATATATATAAATTTAAAGTAGATCTAGATGTAAACTTCTTGTTTTTATGATGGATTGTTCTATACTTGATATCTTATACAGTTGAATGTCGATTTACCATTTTAATTGACCATGTAAATAGTCAATTTTACATATACTGTACTGTAAAAAATGTGATCTATTTACAATCTAGGTGCCCGTTAGGGCGCCGCAGCCAAGCCCGGTGCGCTACACACTCAAGCACCTTATACACCAAGCAGAGTGGGTGATTTTGAGGGGTTACCCGGCGTCATGGAAGTGATGTGAACTTGAAAACTATCAAAAATCGAGGGGATTTAGGTACCTGACAACAATGCCAAATTTTATTGGGGTACGATTTTTCCCTTCTTGGTGAAAACATTGGTTGAAACATGCTCAAAATCGCTTTAAGGATGTTAGCTACTGCCTACTACTGCCTACTACTCCCTACTACTGCTAACATCTAATACGTCGGCCCGCGATTCTGACCAGACGGGTGGGACTACAATGTTCATATTTTACATGGACATTAAGTTATAGAATATAGTCTCTTTGAAAAAAAAAGTTGAAAAAGTTTTTTGGAAGGCTTCCAAATAAAGGTTTTAAAATAAGCCTTAAACACTTGGCATACAATCAACAAGTAACCATAGTTACTTGACACTTGTTGACGGTACAAGCAGAGTTAGGCGGGAAAGTGCGATACGTAAACAAATGGCGGACTTTAAAAAATTTTTCTTCTTTGTGTGGAACGAAAAAAGGGTGTCATTATACTCTCATAAAAACAAATCAGGAACCGTCCCTGGCCTAGGCCAGATGTAGAAAATTATTTATAATACAACAGTGTAGGTCTAAAGTTCCATTAGGCAAAAGGGACTAGATAAATAAATACTTACATTACATGTTTGACAAGCCTAGCCAACCCTAGACCAGCACAACCAATTGTTCTGACAAACTTCCCCCCACAAATAACTAGTTTTGATTACTAAAAGCCTAATTCAGATAACCAATAGTATGATTGTCCACCCAGGATTTACAAAAATGTTCGGAAATAATACACATATTCTTTTCTTTTTAGCCATATTTATAGTCATGATCAAAGTCAGCTTGCTGCTACACACCCAAAGTCAAAGCGAGGTGTCGAATATTAGCGTGCTATCTGTTTGTTTACATAATTGCAACAATCAAATCATTTTTATGCAACTCGTCCTTTCGATTGACCCGCGTTTATGAAGGCACTGCCCTCTAGAATAAATATAGAACGTTTTCGAGCTCTTTGGTACGCAAATCTTTTTAAAGTGTCTGGATTTCGTGAACCGTACCCCACGTGAATAACAGCAATACTCTTTCAACTCACACCATGAGTTTTCTACGATACCGTTCAAGAATACCAATTTCTTCGAAAACGAAAACAAACTTCGTTTCAAATTGCGTTTTAAAATCATCTCCCACGAACTCAAGAATTGGGGTCCAGTCCTTTTACCGCGTTATACCATGGTTATATCACCTATCCCCGGGATGTACATGAACCCGGGTCTAGATATTTTACATCCTATTGTCTATTGTTATTGCTAATACCATAGAAATTAAATCAACTTTGATAAAATTGTTATTTTTCAACAAATAATTTTGCAATGGAACTTGAAAAAGTAATGAGATCACACACAAAACCCAAAAACTTGTAGAAATACACCCAAACCTTACACACTCAAAAGAAATGAGATCTTAAAAAAGGGCCAAGCTCATCTGCCCTTCCACATTTGCGCTTTCTTAATTCATAAACGTACAGTGTCCCATAACAGCATCCTCGAAAAGCTTGGCAAAATAAAATTTGCATGTTATAACGTCTAAATTAATTAAAAAAAAGAACTTGGTTGAACTATTACGTTTAAATTAATAATCGCAAAATTCTATTTTGCCAAGCTTTTCTAGGATGCTGTTATGGGACACTGTACGTTTATGAATTAAGAATGCGCAAATGTGGAAGGGCGATGAGTTTGGGCCCCTTTTTTTTAAGATCTCATTTCTTTTGAGTGTGTAAGGTTTGGCTGTATTTCTACAAGTTTTTGTTATGTGTTAAAACATGAACTGACTGAACTGTGCTTTTTGGGGCCTACACTGTTAAAAAATTTAGGCCTAGGCCCTAACATTGTTCAAAATTTTCTGTTGTAAGAGTGACATTTTAGGCTATTCATTTTTATATGTTGTAAATAAAAATGCTTGTTGTAGCCTACATCGAGCTATATTCGGGCCAATATGGTACTTGGGGCCTATTCCTTTTCGGAAACTTTTCAAGAAGCGTGATCCTTTTTTGTGGGACTGAACTTTTAATTTAGAGTAAAATTATAATTTCTGAGGAATATTAAAATGTAGGGCATGTTAAAACATTCTTTTATTAGCCTACCCCCATATTGAGTAGTTTATTTTCTACTTGATTTATCACACGTAGGCCCTATTATTATGTAGGTGTGATGAATCAGGCTGACACAACTTTTCCCAAATGCTTTCAGGAAACCATCAATTATCTGCCCCCTTGCAAAGGAGCCTCCCCCTGACAAGATGGCGTCACTATCGTTGACTCTGGGAAAACCCTCAGTTTGAAGACGAAGAACCGTAAAAAAGCCGCCAAACGATCGCCTGGGTCGACGGAGGCGATTATGTTCGAAGAAGACTTACGGAGATCACAAGACGATACCTGCCGCCTCGATGTTGGAGGTGGTATACAGTGAGGAGTTCGGCCACCACGCTGTCGACCAAGACATAACCCAGTACGAAGGGTGTGGCGTTGAACTTGTTTTAGGAGGGGAAATAAAACTGCTATTTGTACAAATTTAACCATAGATTAATACGATTTAAATCGGATGGCTCTCCCCTCCACACAGCAAGTAAATTCGATATTTTTCTTGTTATTGTCTAGAAAACATGCTCTAGTTCTTATAAACCTTCCCAACAAAAACCTCAAATGTACGGAAGGGTTTGCGGTTGACCCCTTGGACTCGGCTAGTTTGGTAGGCGAGGGAAGTTTAAAAAAACCCGCCATAT
>JAMZAV010015905.1:0-10932 GCA_024449915.1 Sweltsa coloradensis | reverse complement strand
GGTTTTTGAAGATAAAAAGGTTTTTGAAATTAGTTTTTAAAAATGAAGCTTTTATTCAAAAGGAAAAAATTTCCCATAATTTTTTTTTAAAAAAAACACAATAAAAAAAATTAAAAAAAATAATACACATCTTAGAAAAAAAATGGACTTTGAATTTTTGCTTAAAGTTACGTTGATTTAGAAAAAGTTAGCTTGGGTCTGAAAGGTTATAGGCCTACAAAAATACAAATACTATATATTCCAATTTCCAAAAACATATAAGAGCGCCCTTTGCTCCCTCCGTGGTCTATTGATTATAGAATGTAAAAGTTCACTCATTTACTTAAATTATCATTAATCCCCCCTCCAGCCATACTATAAAGATCTACTTCTTCGCACAACCGGTGCTTTGTTGCAGGGCGTCACGCATAAGAGAATGAGGAACTAGCAAAGGGGATGGTGGAAAATAAAAAGGGGGTCACACAGGTCAGCCAGGGTCTCATTTTAAAGTTCAATATTTACGAAAAAAAACTCCCACCTGCAACGTTTTTAAATTTCAATTCATTTGCCAAACTTTTTCGCTTGGTCGGTGCAGGTATATATATCGTATTTTCGACACTGTTTCTTAATAGTATCTTGCCCCCCCCCCCCCCCCCCCCCCCCAAACATAATAGGGATCCCATTTTCTTTTTACTTTGTAACAAGCGTACCTTAACCTTGTTATGACCAGTTTGCACGCTGTAAACACGAGATGTGATAATATCTATGTTTCACGTGACGTTATGTCAGAACCACGTGACAACCTGTGATGGAGGCAGAACCACTTTATCCAAGAAGCAGTTGCGCGCTTTTAACGGTGAATTGAGCCATCCAGCGGGTCCAATTTAAATAATGACCTGATTGGCCGTCGAAAGCGCGCGCATTGCTTAGGTGGAGGCCTATAGTAGTCGACATAGCGGAATCATGTTGGGAAGCTGCCAGAAGCAATAAGTCAAAGTAGGCCCTACGTGAGAGACAATCATCAAAACCTCGTGACAACTGTCAGTCTGTGTGGGGTTTGTGCCAGCGCCCATAGACTCTTTTTGGTCCGGTCTCGATTAAAATAATTTTGGGTTTGGTTGTCACCTATATATTCTAGCACAACAATCACGTCATTGTATTGTATGTTAATGTTTTACCACTGTATAATTTTGATACATTGTTATTAGGTAGCTATTTTTAACTTGTCTACCTACGAAAGGATCGATACTTGACCTAGGTAATGATCCACTCATATGAAGAAACTATAACACTTGCGACATTTTATTTCAATCGTGACGGATGCCGCAAAGAAACCGAGAAAATTATTAATTTATACCACGACCTAGGGCCCCTTGACTTCTACATAATTGGAGCGGTGGTTGGAGCTGTAGGGCTCAAAGTTTACATTTAGACTTACTAAAGAAACGAGGAGCCAAAGAAATATAGCTCCTCACGTGATCCAACGAGAGTTATCGCGATAACGTTCCAACCAAGAGAAATGAACATCACATTTGCGACTGTCTCGTTATAGGGTCATTACATCGCTCATCAGTCTCCTGCATGATGCATAATTTGTTTGTGTTTGTCATGTGTGTGTTAGTGTTACGTCTCAGGAAGACTGGGCTACCCTCGCTCAAAATAGAGATATTTTCTAACCCGGCACCTCCACCAAACACCAGAAGAGATCAACGCACGGATGAGGTTTTGTTTGCGACGATCTCTATTTCGGGTGCTCCCGTATCGTTGCTTGTTGAGTGATAACTATTATACAATATTTGGGTACGTGATCTGTAGGCTACTGTAGGCCTATAGTCCAGTTTACCGTTACGGCGTTTATACGTGATAAATGTAGAAAAATGTAAGAAGTCGTGTTAAACTTAATTTCGCCAGTACAGGGTAATATGATTGAAGATGGTCAATTTGAAATACAAGGAAAGATTTGGGCAGGCATACCGGATAACCTATTAACTGCACATTACTGGGGAAACCCCACCGTCCCAGCCGCAATATTAACATTTTGTTTCCCAAAGTAGGTACCGCAAGTGTTTATGTCAAGTTGTGCAAGAAAACATGATTTAGACGGGGGAGGGAGGGGGCTTATTCCCATTGTTGACTCCCATTTGACCCAACCATATAGTCGATTATGCATTTATATGGCGCACTACGTATTTTACGTATGTCTACTAAAGGAGTGGTTGCTTGCAGCTTGCTAATAACATAATGCAACACTGGGAAAACCGAATTGTTGTTGAAACATGGGACGTGCAATCCAAACCATCATCTTCGACTTCCGAGTCCTTGTTACCAAAGTACAAGTATGTCGATAAGTTTTATGAGGTTTCCCCCCCCCCCCCCCCTTACGCTACATTACCATGACAGCCTTGACTTTGAGTCCTGTAGCTTCCCCCATCCAATAACTACACATTTAAAATTTGTACTTGCCCCCTCCCTCCCCCCCCCCCCCCTCCTTAAAAAGGGCACACGTACGCTACACTACCACTAGTCTCGCTTCCCCACCCCGATAACTACAAATTTGATACCACGCGAAGTTTTTACCTACGCCCCCCCCCCCCCCCCACCCACCACCCCCCTAAAAAACCTAAAAAAGGGCACTACCAGACAGTCTTGACTTTGAGTCTTAAAGATTCTCGCCCCTCCCCCAATAATTACAAATTTGATCCCTGATAATTGTTTGTACCTATCCCCCCCCCCCCCTCTCAAACAATAAATTTGAACCTCATACATGAGGTTTGGACCCCAGGTGTAAAATGCTACTTCCTGGCTGTTGTGTTGATATCTCCCTACCTACCCCATCTAATGACAGAACGTGCCCAGCCAGCGATGTGTGGGGTTAGTACCCACATCGGGCCTGGCCACGCGAGCAACCAACTCTCATCTCTTCTTACCGTTCTCGTCGCCTCCTCGTCCCAGCATCGTTCCTTGATATCCATACGCAGGTAGCCAGTGATTGTTCCCGGTAATATCCAGTCTGTCACTCCACTCGGAGAAGCCGATCTCCTCCATGACACTCACTGCACTCACTCACACGCACGTGTTGGGGAACGCTAGAACACCTCGCACATGTTCGCACCTCTCCTGTCACTTGCACACTGGCGCGCGTACACACAATGTAATGCACGGACGAACGTGTTGGGAAGGAAACTGGGGCCAATTAAAGTCCCGCTCGAAGCCACGTGACCGAGCGTCGACCAATCAGAACGAACTACAGGTGCAGCCATTGTTACACGCTGAGTCATTTGATCTGACAGAAGGTGAGGCGATCACACCTGATGATGAGGTAAACAATAATACGTGTGAAAGATAATTACTCAGTCTATGAGTGGGTTTGTTGTGATTAATTAATGCTTTCGTGCTTTCGACGCTATGAGCGGAGATCGATGGGATATGTCGTGTGTGGGGTTTGAACCCAGACCCCTTGGAGTTATACTTTGGAGGATGCATAGTATCGGAAATGACCCCTGACCATGTACATTGTACAGTGGGTGTTTTTGTCCAATTGCCATTGATTTTATCAAGTAAGTATGGTTAGGGTGAGGGGGGGGGGAATTTATACCACCGGTAGCATAAGTGATGATTTATATGTATCAGCAGCGATAATTTGATAATTTTTTTGCAAAAATCATTGGCAGAAGTTGGTGGTGAATATAAAAAACAATTTTTATTTTTGTTTTGCCAAATGGCTGAATTGTTAATGTTCTTCATTCTTCATTCTTCATTTTATTAATTATATGTGTGTATCATAATTCATAACTTATACTCAATATTTAACCGATATTGGTAACACACGCGCTACACACAACTATCTCTAATTCCGGAGGTCATCATCTACACTTGCAATCTGCAACTGCAATTTGAGTTTCGCTGATTGACTGAGCAATAATTATCTTTCCAGGGATTTGTGTTTTTCATTAAGTTTCAAGACATCCCTTTGTCTTTTGTCATGCGAACTCTGGAATTTAGTCAACGAACAAAAAACAACCCTTAGCTTAGGTAAGTCAACCTTCCCATCTGTCCTCACCTCCTATACGTGTAGCTGATGTAGAGGTTTCGTTTGTGACTGTCCGTGGACACAGTCTATCAGTAAGGTATCCAGGAGGGCTCGCCCGTTGCCCCCTCCCGAAATCCAAACTAATTATACTCTGCAAACATCTAGTTTACTCAACAAATTTTAATCGGTAAACACTCCTGTACCTGGAACTCTATTCATTATTGAGTTAGTTATTTTGATATAATTATATTGGTGAAACTAACAATCGTTTGGCGCCGCTGTAACCCTTGCGCTATACAGGGGTGCAGTGTCAGCATCTGGAATTTTTTGGCATTTTATGCAGATTAAATTTGTCAACGTAACTTATTATAGGACATAAATAATGATACCTTACAATTAGCTAAAATCACATTTATGACATAATTATGACATAAATAAGTGATACAACAGAAAAAAATCGTATGGCCGCTGTAAACTTAGATACAGGGCCACCAGCATCTGGAATTCATTTGTATTTTAAAATCAGTAAAATTATATCCGACTTTTATAACATAAATATATGACTACCTTCAATAAATGCAATTATTAAATTTGATGACATGAATTGATGGTGGTAATCCACCTACTTTTCAATTGTTCATTGTCGAGACCATAATTCAAATATATATACAACAGTTGAAACAACATACTGAGTGTAAATTCCTGCAGTCCCACCACATTAAAATTCGAGTGATATTCTTAGAATGACGTAAAATATCGAAAATTTTAAACTTCGTCAAGAAAATGGTTTTTCATTATGCAGCGCGATTATTGTGGAGGCATACCGCAATGCCAGCTGTCATGTTTGGAATCACCTTTTCACAAGTTTATGAATCTCTTGAGAACACCGAATATATTCTGCTGTAGTCAGGGGTTTTACGAAACGAGTCGGACGGGTTGAATGTAAGTAAATGAGTACACTGGGAAATTGGCTTTTTTAAATTGGTAATAATTGCAAGTGAATCAATTGGAAGCGTTGAGAGAATCCTCTCTCACAGTTAGGAGTTGGAGAACATGAATTTTGATTTAGCTAAAAAATTAAGGGGGGGCGGTGAGAAATGATGTAAAAATGAGTGTGAAGCAAGGAATATTAATTCTTTATACTTTTGATACGACTACAATTTGTTAATTTTAGGTACTTGCCTCCATCTAATTTCTAAACGCCATATTTGCAATGTAAAATTAAATAAATAAAACAATACTGCGTTACGTCTATAAAAGTCAAGCCCCGGACAGTGACTAGTGAGTGGTCTTCTTCTTCTTCTTCTTCTTCTTCTTCTTCTTCTTCTTCTTCTTCTTCTTCTTCTTCTTCTTCTTCTTCTTCTTGTTCTTATTTGGTGACCTCCAGGGTCCGATGCTCGGCCCATAGCCCTACATACAGAGCAATTAGTGCACCCCACCCATACCGAGTTTTGTTTTATGGTTATACTGCTCTAAACAAGCCCCCGGGCCAGGACCTAATAGACCCTAATAACAGCGTGGGGTCGTGAAAAGACTATTACAGGTCTAGTCAAGTGAAATGTGACCTTCCAACAGATAGGAGTTGGTGTGTGGTCTCTGGTAGTCCAAGAATTAAGTAAGTGTGCTATACCAAACCAACGTACCACGAATCATCACTCTTCTCTCTCGACCCGTCCCACTTTCCCCTCTATATCACCACTCACCAGTAACTACAACGGTATTTTATTTTATTTTATTTTACTGATTGATATATTTCCTATTAAAAAATATCGATCTTTGGTTGGGTATCGTTTACTCGTCGATTGCGTCGGGGCCTGCAGGGTTGGCTTGGTCACTTTGGTTTACTGTCCCCCACTGAAAATCAGTTGTGTGACTGAGTGGGTAGACTCTAAATACGGATTTATTTATTCATGGTTTAAAAGTTGTGATGTCAATGCAGGGGCGGATTTATTTATTTATTAAAAGTGTAATATATGATATGTGATATACGATATTATCGTATATAAATTATCCTAGGACCTATATAAATAATTGATGAAGGAGCGCAACTACATATTAGAACATTCAAACTGTATATTAAAAAATATGAAGTGAAATAAACTAAAATAATCGAATATAAATTTTGAAAGAAGAAAAGATAAAAATATCAATGAAAAAACGAAAAGAAAAAAGAAAAATTTTAGATTAGACGATCCCCCTCAAATTTTACGGGTTGCCAAAAATCAGGAACTGGAAATCAGGAAAATCAAGAATACAGCTAAAAACGTGCTTACTGCTTTTTGGCATATGTCTGGGATTTCCTCTGATAGTACTTCCTCTCTTCAAACTGAAATTATTGATGTGAAAGCCACCCAAAGACCGTATCCCTTAAAACATATCCCACCCCCTCCCACCCCACCCCCTAGTTACGCCACTGCCTAATACAGTTTTGGTTGGTGCATAAATCGTTCAATGACAAATTCATCATGAAAAGTAAAAATGTGATTGAGATGAGATTCAGTACTAACATTATCGTAATTAATTATTCAAATTCGACTTTATAAATCGTGAAATCGCTTAATTTTCTCGATTTTTGTGAATTTAAGATATTTTTTCCAACTCTATTCATAAATTATATTTCAAGAAAATTTCGTATAGGATCTCAAAGTTTAAACCAACTTAACGTGTACGCAAATTTTGGAAACCGTAAATTAAATGTTTAATGTGAATTTCACGAATTGGAGCTCATGTTTTGGTTTCAAAATTGTTCGCCTTTCTTTTCTGGACTTATGGCTATTCGACCGCGTTTTTGTATTTTCCCAAATATGCTACCAATTCAAAATATAGTGATTTGCTTTGAAACCTGGCTCTTTTAGAAAATCAAAACTATTTTTTTCAAATTTTTCTGATCCGGTACACGGCCAATATCGCCACCTCAAAAAATGTAAAACTTAAATTTGCCAAGGCACACCATTCAACGTAGGGTGTTGTGTTTTTGTGACATAATTTTCAACTGGTTTTGTAGAGTCTGACTGAGAGAAGAAAGATTTATTTTAACAATTGTCTTTCCTGCGAATTATTTCGTTTTGCGGTACAAATCAGTACAAAATATCGCCAAACGAAAAAATTCGCAGGAAAAACAATTGTTAAAATAAATCTTTTTTTTCTCAGTCAGCCTCTAGAAAACCAGTTGAAAATTAATGTCACAAAAACCCAACACCCTACGTTGAATGGTGTGCCTTGGCGAATTGAAGTTTGAAATTATTTTGAGGTGGCGATACTGGCCGTGTACCGGATCCGAGAAATTTAAAAAAAATAGTTTTGATTTTCTAAAAGAGCCAGGTTTCAAAGCCATTCACTATACTATTATTTTGACTTGGTAGCATATTTTAGAAAATAGAAAAACTCGGTCGAATAGCCTTATGTCTCGCAATGATTGTAAGGTTTTCTTTGCAACCGCGATTGTGTATTTCTTATGTTTCTGACACAGTCATGCAAACTTGAACTTCTTACACCTTTCACGTTTCTCTTGGAAGGTAGGTATGGTATTGAACGTATAGGGATGCGTCTGCTTCAGTTTTGCCATTATACATAATAGGGGGTATTAATGTGGTATGACTGTGCTGTGATCTTGTGACCCTCTTCCTACAGGTTATTATTCCAAGGTCTGTTGGGTGGTCTCATTCCCACCATTCCCCCATTCCCACCATTCCCAGAAAACTTTGGAAGAATCTTTCAGCCAGATATGCTGCCGAACAGCTAGCTTAGCTCTGTCAGCTTGCAATTGCATTATTGGATTGATTAAATAAATAAAAAAACATTAAACATTAAACAAACAAACAAATAAATAAATAAATTCGTATTTAGAGTCTACCCACTCAATCATAATACATGAAAACATTTAATTAGATGATTCCATAAACTTGTTTGCATGGTAATCAAAACACGAACAAGCACAATAATTATGTAACTATCCCCCCCCCCCCCCCAGTAACCAATCCAAAGTGGTCATCAACATTCATGCCAACTTAGCTTCAAGTTAAGTTCAATCATGGACTTTTTTCCTATTTTCCCACCTCGGGCATTCTTTCTCCGTCAGAAGTCGAAACCCTCACTTTCTACGTGACCAATCATCTCACTCTCGTCTCGACTCGGCCCCCGGTCCCAGACGCTCCGCCACTACATAGGTATCCAAGTGTGTCTGTGGTCATATTATAGCATTGAGTATGTATCGAAGGACAAGGAGTAGATAATAGACAGAGTTCATCTCAGCCCTGAATTGGAAGGTCGCCAGTTCGTTGCCCGCAACCGCCACTGACAAACTGATTGAAAAGTTATTTGCAACATTTGCCTTCAATCACAATATTTAATAATGGGATTGAAATTGAATTTCTAGTAAAAATGCATTTTGAGGCAAAGGACGCAATCATACAATGTATACATGTATGGCATACAAAGATAAACAACAATAATATAACAAATAATAATAATCAAAAATTAAAGTTACCATTTTTCAACGTTAACAATTTGGTACTTTAGTAATTAGGATTGTCTGCAGCGAATATGTTTGGGAAAGGGGGAGGGGGAGTCTGAGGAAAGTGGGGGGGGGGGGGGGGGGGGGGAGGGGGACGAATTGAAAACAATTCAGTCAGGTTCACTGATGGCTGGGATTTGGCGACATGACATCCCGAAATTAGAGCTCATGTGCTGGAGTTGAGCCATCTCATCGGGTAGGCCTACAGTTCACAATTTGTTTTGTATTAGTATATTACATGATATGATCTTACTTTTCTTTTGTGATTTCATCAAAGTTGGTACTCCAGGAATTTAATTTATTGAGAAAAATGAAAAGAGGATTACGGAATTTAATCAACATCAATTTTAAGAACCTTTTGATAACACGTGCGAACAGTGGCGTAAATAGGAATAATTTAGGGGAGGGGGCTAAGTACAAGGCAGCTAGGTCTGGCCGTCGGAGGCGAAACAATTTTTTTTTTTTCACCATACTACAGTTATTTCGTCAAGTTTTAACTGAAAAATGGCAATTTCAAAGGATCACCGTTTTGTTTATGAAGTTTATACACTTAGTTGATTTTGGACGAAAATTTCAATTTGATTACCCAAATAAAACATGTGTATCAGTATAAAAATATGTTAAATGCACAATAATAGAGGCAGCTTTTAAATAACTTTAATGAATAGCTCAAAACTAAAAGTAAACTTTCTGCACTCGGACCTTGTAAACGATTTTTTACAGAAACTACACTACAGCATCAAACTACTGTTTCTGCTCTTTAAAATATGAGACTGAAAGTGGTTTCGGTGGGTGGGGGGAGGATTAACCCCTTAAACCCCCTTCCTCTCCCTCTTAGTTACGCCACTGCGTTCGAATGCCATTAAGAATATTCAACACTGTAAAATGAGTTTAGCGCTGTGTTTTTGAAATCTCCCGCTTAAAATTAATAGTTCAACAGCCACCACAGGACGCAGCACTTACCGCAAACGTCTATTATTTATTGTGCCCTTCTATACATAGAAGGCGGTATCTGTTGTCAAACAACATTGATGTCAAACAACTGTGGCAAGTGGATTGACCTGAGTGACAGAAACAGAAAACGTATAATTATCATTATTTGTTATGGAACCCTAGGCTTGTGCAGTAACAGAGGTATTTTGTTAAATTCAGGTGACAGTTATGGCTGGGAATAAAGTTGTGAACTGTTACTCTCTTGGACATCACTTTAGGTACGTATGGGCCTCCCTAGGCCTGTGCCCTAGATCTAGGCTAGGCTAGGGCTAGCTCAGGCCTAGGGCCTAGTCCACAGCTTCTAGGTAAGGCGCAGGCTTATATTTATATAGAGCCTACACATAATAATGCTGAACCATAATATGAGCCAGGTTATATATCAATTCAGATCTTAGGTAAGGAAGGGTAAGGCTGAAGCACTGGTCTTGGGTCAGGTCGTGTTTATGTTGGCCCTTGTACCTAAATCTTTGACCTAGGCCTAGCTACCAACGACGTTTAAAATGACCTAGGCTAGGCCCTAGGCCTAGGGTTGTTGGTGCTTATTCAATGTAGGCCTAGGCATAGTTTAGGCCACCATGCCACCAAGTCATCGGCAAACAACATAGCCTCTACATCTTCCATCGCCTCCATCTTTACCTTGTTGTGGATGTCATCCATCACGATTATGAATAACAGAGGTGACAACACACTTCCCTGCCATAGCCCTGTTGTTATTTGGAACCACCCTGACAATCCAAATTGTGTTTTCACACAGCTTTCACAAACTTCATACATACTTTTTACCCTGTCTATTAGTCCATTATTAACTCCTTTTCTTTCCAGACTCTCCCATACCACTTTCCTTGGCACACTATCATACACTTTTACTATGTCTAAGAAGACCATACTCATTCTTCTTCCAAGCTCCCAACTCTTTTCCAGGGCCTGTCTAAGTATGATAAGGGCGAGCTCTGGCCGGTTGGAGTGCGTGTTGCAAAGAGAGCTCTCGCGCAACTTTTTATCACACCTTTCTTCATTCACACAGCCTTACTCATATTTATTTTCTTCTTTCACTTTTTTCGTCTCCATACTTGCCGGCCCTCTCTGCAATGAGCACTCCTCCGTTCCCACCCAGTTTAACCCATCCTATCCAATATCCTCACTCCTTCCCATTAACCCCCCTCGTCTTCCCTTACGTTCCTCCCATTGGAAAGAAGAAAACATGGTGGTAATCCACAATTATGGAAAAAGAAAATTTGGAAGATTCCAATACAATTAACATGGGCACTGATAACTCTACTGTTGAGTGCCCTAAAACAACATTAACTAACTTCTAACTCTAAGTACGAATATAGGCTAGTATTTTGTATGCATTTTGGCACATTTATGTGAATAAAGAAAATGACGAAGAGCACTCCCTAGTACTAGATTTTTTACA
>JAMZAV010015904.1:0-11828 GCA_024449915.1 Sweltsa coloradensis | reverse complement strand
TTGTTCCCCCGGCCGCCCCCCCCCGCCAAAAAAAAACCCGGGGTTTCCCCAAACCAAAAAGGGCCACCGGTTGAAAATTTTTTGTTTTTTGGGAGGGGACCCCCCGGGGGCCCGGGCCCAAAAAGCGCCCGCATTTTTTATGGGGGCCCCCGCTTTCCCCCCGAAAAGAAGCACTGGTGGGATGAGGTGTGCAGCTACGGTTACTAGACGAACGTTTTGCCTTACTTGCGCGAGTTGGAGGAGCGACCGAGCTGTACTGGTCGAAATTGAATCGCAAGGAAACTCAGCTTGAATTGCGCACCAGCATTCAGACTGTGACAAAAAACAACGTTTAGAAGACCTGTATCCCCCCTACAACCCCAAAAGCGACGTACGCGCGCCATGATGCGCGGGAGCAGGCTTAGAGCCGTTGGCGTTGGGGTTCTGGTCGATAGAGGATGGACCCGAGTTAGAAGCTCCCAAAAAAAATCCCTCAAAGGCGTATTGTCACCCCCAAAAATTGCGCTAGAGGCGCCGCAAAATCCTCGCCGAAAAAGCTGAAGTGCCAGATGCTGTCAGTGCTTTGCGCGAAACCCTGTGGAAAAGCGCGAATCCTACGAGTAAAAACCCGAGGGGGGCGATGGGGCAAAACGGCGCACAAAAATTTTCGTGATTATTTTAAATACAACGACCCCCGCATGCCCCCTTCGCACCGCGGGGTGGGGGGATCTGCGTGGGGAGCGAAGGCGTGTGAAAGCGCAATGCGAGCTGCCCGCCACACGAGGCGCTTGCGTGTGGTGAAATCACCGACCCGCCACGCACCCACTTTGAAAGGGCATTTAATTCAGCGTCTCAATTTAAATATCGGGCAACACCTCCCGACACTTTTATCCGCGACTGCGTGCGTTGGGCGTGGCGGTAAAGCTCAAAGCAAGTTAGAAGGGGACTGTGACCCGTATCAAAGGGCGCGGCCCCGTTGGAAGCAGTGAGAGGGGTTTGCAAACAATTTGCGCGACTATTGCTTGCGCCCGCAGGTAATGCCTGGGATGGGATTAGACCGGAATTCGACAGGCGTGAAAGTTGCGTCGTCAGTACCACAGGTGCGGTGCTGACCACTGCGTGATTTACCCCTTTGAGCCCGCAAAGACGGGTTGGCAGCCTCGCCACGCTCAAACAACTGGTTATGCTCATGGTGTAGGTTTAATCGCCATTGGGAATGGCACCGCCAGCCGCGAAACGGACGCCCTGGCGGCACAACTCATCAAAAAACCACGCCAAAAGTATGAAAAAAGTAGTGGTGAGTGAGGCGGGCGCATCGGTTGTACTCCGCCAGTGAACTGGCGGGCAATGAACTGCCCGATTTAAGACGTCAGCATTCGCGGCGCGGCCCAGCATCGCACGCCGTCTACAAGACCCCTTAGCAGAATTGGTGAAAATCGATCCAAAAGCCATCGGTGTCGGGCGGGTACCAGCACGATTTACCCCACGTCAACTCGCTCAAGGGCTATCTGCCGTAGTCGAAGATTGTGTGAACGCCGTCGGAGTAGACGCGAACACGCCAGCGCCAGCCTGCTCGCTCGCGTATCCGGGCTCAATGCCACCACCGCCAAAGCCATCGTCGCCCACCGCGGACGCCAAAGGCGCCTTCGCCAACCCCCAACGCCCTAAAAGGCAGTGCCCCGCCTAGGCGACAAAGCCTTCGAGCAAGCCGCAGGCTTTTTACGCATCGCTGGCGAAAAACCCGCTCGATGCCAGCAGCGTGCACCCCGGGGGCCTACCCGCTGGTGGAGCGACTGCTCAAATCGCTGGGCAAGCCGCTAGCCGAAGTCATGGGGCGCGCCGACGTGTTGCGCGCCGTCGGGTTGCCGAAACCCTCACCATGAAAAATTCGGTCTACCCACGGTCAAAGACATTTTGCTTTGAACTCGAAAAGCCAGGTCGCGACCCGCGCGGCACATTCCAGTACGCCAATTTCGACGACGCCGTGCAAGACATCCGCGACGTACAAGTCGGCATGATTTTGGAAGGGGTAGTCAGCAACGTCGCCGCCTTTGGCGGGGTTTGTAGACATTGGCGTGCACCAAGACGGTTTAGTGCATGTCAGCGAGCTGGGGGTGGGGTTCGTGAAAGACCCACGCATGGTGGTAAAAGCAGGGCAAACGTCAAAGTGCGCGTGGTCGAAATCGACCTCGCACGCAAGCTTTATCGCGCTATCAATGAGGTTGCAAGACAGTAGTGACAAGCCAGCAAAACATCCAAGCGCGGTTCGCGATAACAAACCGTTTTTTTTAAACCCTTTCCCCACCGCCATGCCTAGCAAAAACCGCGTTTTCAAACGCGTTTGCCGAAGCCTTGTACAAAAAGCGCTAAGATTTGCTCGCCTTAGACCAAACGCAGGGGCAATTAAATAGCGCCTTTCCAGTCATTATGGTCGTAACCCGCCTACAAACTGCCGCAATCCTTTACGTCTGGCGACTTCCAACTAGAATGCCCAAAACAAGGGTCTTTTTAAAACGATGGGTTCGCTTACTCAAGGGCGCCGAAGATAGCGCCTGGGCAAGTAAGCATAGCAAATGCACTTCGGTGCGCCACGCTATGAGCGCGGCACCTGCAGTGAGAAACCATGCGGGCCAGTCTTGATTCCAGTCGCCTTTGGCTCTGGCCATCACCCACCCCTTGTGGCGATGAGCAGAGCGATGACGATGGGTGCCATGCCTTGCTTGAAGGCTTTCAAGGCGATTAGGTTTGGTTTTTGTGCGCCCAGCGGCCAGCAAAGTAGTTCAGCGTGGTGCTGGGCAGCATCATTCCAATGAGTGCAATCAAGGCTGTGGTCACTCCGACGAGCAACTTCACTGCCCAGCCCGATGCTGGCGCGGGTGGTCAATAGCCAGCTGATGCCTGCGTACCAGCCCATCAAGGCGACGAATTTAAAAAAATTGGGCCCTGGTGCGGCCTGTGAGATGGTGACCGAAGCATTGAACTGTTGGGTGGGCCATCCAGCCCCTGTCGCCCACCAAGTACTGCTGCATTGCAGGCACCAGCATGATGGCACCGCCCACGGAATAAAAGCGGGCAAACCAGCAAAGTGTACGAACAATGCGGCGTAGTTTGGCAAGGTGTTGGTGATGAAAATCAATCATGATTGTGGCGGGCGATTCAGTGCGCGCCAGGTCATCAAACAGGCAGCCATGCCCAAGCCTAGCAAACACGGCGCTTAAGTTCCAGCGCAAAAGCGCCACCATAACGAAAGCTGCAAGGGCAAAGGCGTACGTCCAAGGCTGCCTAAAATATGCTGCGGTAAGGTTTTTCTTAAGCGCAAAAACCCGCTGCAATAATCAGCCCTTGCCGACACCGCTGCCATGCCGCGCATCGCACCTGCTACCCAACCCACGTCGGCAAACTGCGCGTAAAGCGTAGCCAAGCCAATCGTAATTAAAAAAGGCACGGCCAATAAGCCTGCAATGGCAGTAAAAACGCCGCGCAAGCCAAAATAACCTTTGCACCCAAATCGGCGCATAAAATTGATGATGTTCGACCCAGGCATGCCCTGCGCCACCCCCAAGCTTCGACAAATTCTTCGTTAGAGTACCAGTGTTTTTGTTCCACTAGAACGGGGCTGGGCTACGCCAATCACACCGCCAAAGCCTTGCAAAGCCAAGCCATTGAGTGACCCAAAATAAATCGCGCAAATCGCGCGGGCGAGTGGTTTTACGGTGCTTGGGGGTACTTTCTAGGAGAGTCATGCGACCATTTTAAAGCCAGTCATTGCTAGTCGTCAATGAAAGCGATACACTACTGTGTATGAAAATCACAATTATTGATTACCTGTGCTTTTGGAGTATTGTTTGCTGGTATAGCGAGCACGCAAATTGCACCATTCGGCGAAGCGCAGCTACCGCCCGCTCAATACACTTGCCTCAGCTTGGGTTGATTGCAGACGAGCAGCTCACACGATCCCAAGAAAGGTGCGGGTCGGGTGATTTGGCGCGTTTGTGCGGGGCGCAGCCTGATGTGCTAGGCAAACCCACTAGTGAGTGACTTTTTTGCAAACGTTGACTGTTCGTTTGGCGCAGCCCATGAGTTTCCCTTTATGAGTTGGCGTTGCGGGCGTTTGCCGTGGTGGGATGCCTCGCTCAATGCCTTGCCATGCCCATGGTTTGATGGGGGTTCTACCGGTTTAATGCTTGGAGTAGCCCGTGAAGGCGAGTTGGCAGCTGTTTTTAGCACATGAAATTGGGCATGTGAGCCAACGGCATTTTGCCCGTGGGAGGACGAATCAAAAAGACAATGCTTGGATTGGATTGGCAGGCTTTGCCGCTGCAATGGTAGCCGCTAAGGCGCGGTAAGCGCAGTCCGATCAAAGTGTTGAAAGGGAGTGATGGCGGGTCACAAGCGGTCAGTTGAGAAAAACAGTTGGCTTTTAGCGCGATATGGAGCGAGAGGCTGATGCTGTCGGCTTTGCCTTGATGAAGGACGCGCATTACGATGGCACTGACATGGTGCGGATGCTACCCTTTTGGGTGCAGCCAGTAGTTTGAACGAAACAGGTACTGTCTACGCCCGTAGCCACCCTGGCGCGACCGAAAGAATGGCAAATATTGAAGGTCGTTAAAATTGCGAGCACTGCAATCAAAGGTGAGGAAGTCAGCGTAAATTTAGATTTCATGTTAATGCAAGCGCGGGTGCGCGCCTTGCTTGCTACGTCGCCAGAGTTGATTGACGATGCGGCCGCGCGGTTTGAATCGCAACTGTCGGGCGCAAGGTCTGCAAATGCTGCATCTGCTGCGCAAAAACTAGCCGCGAATTATGGTTTGGCGCTGCTAGCGGCACAAAAAAAGCAATGGGTGCAAGCCACGCAGTTTTGGCGCTGGGAAGAACCATTGAGATTGAGCACCCGTGGTTGGGGAGTGCTAGCATTCGAGTTATCGGCGCGGCAAACCGCCCCCGATTTGGCGGCGTTTATCGACCGTCAAGGGCGCAGCGGCGCAGCGGCGAGTTGCAGGCGATATTTCTGGTGCCCGCGCAATCAAAAAGCATTACGGCTCAATCGATGAGTGTGGCGCAAGCGTTTTTGCAGCAATGGCTGCAAAACCCATCCAAATGATGATGCTGCATGGGCGCTTTGGCGGCGCTATATAGCCAGCAAGCACTGCCCGCCCCTTAGCAGCGTGGGCGCAGGCCGAGCAAACGGCGGCCATGGGCGTGTGGGCCAGTAGCATCACGCTACTGAGTAGCGCCTTAAAGATGGGTGAAGCCAGCGTGCCTGTGGCTACACAAAACCAATGGCGCCTTCGTTTGCAAGATCTTAGACGATCGCGGATGATGAAAAGTACTGTTGGGTAAATTAAGTAAAGCGTTCAATTAAGCGTTCGATAGCTTTCGCTGGCTTTTTGCTAAACTAGCGACTTGATTATTGATTCGAAATGACGCACCATGCTACCAACAAGCCACACCGCTATTCGTTGCAACACTTGGGGGACACCTGAAACCTTGGTACTTGAAACACTGGCATTCCCCGCAATTAATGCGGGTGAAGTGTGATTGAAGTCAGGGCCGGCCGCACTTAATTTCCCTGACGTACGATCATTCAAAAAAATATCAGTTCCGAAACCTGAATTGCCGTTTACTCCAGGCAGTGAATTGGCAGGGGTGGTGCTGGCTGTGGGTTGAAGGCACTCGCTATGCGGTGGGCCAGCGCGTAAATGGCATATTGCGGGATGGGCGGATTTGCCAGTCATGCGGTGGTTAATGCAGCCGTGGTGCTGGCGCTACCGGATGCCGTGGATTTTGAAACAGCGGCAGCGTTTACCCTGACCTATGGCACGTCGCCCACCATGCGGTGGTTGATCGCGCAGCGCTCAAGGCTGGCGAAACCATGTTAGTGCTCGGCGCTGCGGGTGGCGTGGGGTCGCGGCCATCAAAATTTGGGAAGGCCTTAGGCGCTCACGTGATTGCCGCTGCCAGCAGCGAAGAAAAACTGGCGGTGTGTCGTGAAACATGGGGCGGACGATACGATTTGCTACGGTGATGGTGATATGACTGCGCTACGCGAGGCTATTAAGGCTAAAACGGGCGCAAAGGCCCCGATGTAATTTACGATCCAGTGGGCGGTGGTTTTGCCGAGCCTGCATTTCGCAGCATAGGTTGGCGCGGGCGTTATTTGGTGGTGGGCTTTCCCAATGGCGAGTTTCCCAAAAAATTTCCCCTTAAATTTAACCTTGCTCAAAGGTGCATCACTGATGGGTTTGTGTTTTGGGGGGATTACGCACGCCGTGAGCCCAAGGCAAACTCGCCGCCATCCAGCAGATGCTAGGCTGGTGGCGCAAGGCAAAATAAAACCGCATATCGGCGCGCGTTAGCCTTTAAAAGACACGCCGCAAGCCTTGTTGGATATGGCTGCTCGCAAAATCATGGGTAAAGCCTGATAGTCCCAGCAATCAGTCAATAAGTTTTTTTGCATACTTGAATGCAGGACTGCGTATAGTCCCCCAGTGTGAAGCTAGTGGTCGCTTCAGATAAGACCCTGTACTTTTGCACCTTCACCTACAATCGATTTTAAAAATATATGTAGGTTCTCGATGGTATTTTTCTCCAACAATCGTCAATGGCGTGGTGCTGGGCAGCGTTTACGCGCTCATCGCTCTAGGGGTACACGATGGTGTACGGTATTTTGCAGCTGATTAAACTTTGCCCACGGCGACGTGCTCATGGTCGGAGCGCTCACGGGTTTGATGGCGATTTAAAGCGGTTCAAAGCTTTCTGGGCCTGATGGCCTGGCTGGTTGTTGCTGATTTGCAGCGTTGGCTGCGGCCATTCCGACGTGGGGTCGCGCTGAACGTGACGATTTAACGATTGGTTACCGCCCGCTGCGCAATGCACCGCGCCTTTTCGCCGCTGATTACGGCGATTGGTTTGTCGATAGTGATTCAAACGGTAGGCATGATTATTTTTGGGGTCGTGATCCGCAGCAAGTGCCGCGCCTGATGCCTTCTGAGCGTTTTATGTTTCCCGTCGGCGAAGGCGAAGTACTGATTACAGCCACGCAAGTCCCGATTATTGCT
The DNA here is from genome assembly GCA_024449915.1 of Sweltsa coloradensis. NCBI lineage: Eukaryota > Metazoa > Arthropoda > Insecta > Plecoptera > Chloroperlidae > Sweltsa > Sweltsa coloradensis. The sequence goes on along the minus strand of JAMZAV010015904.1, from coordinate 4,788 downwards.
AGGCTGTTGCTTTAATGGCATGTTTGGTTATTTTTGGTTTGAAAAAACCAAACTCGGACGCGCCATGCGCGCCACGGCAGAAAATCCTAAAGTCGCTGGCTTAATGGGTTTTAGATTCCAACCGCGTGATCGTGGCGACCTTCGCCATTGGTGCGGCATTGGCGGCAGTTGCTGGCGTGTTGGTAGCCAGTAACTATGGGCAGGCGCATTATTCCATGGGCTTCATGCCAGGGCTGGGAAAACCTTTATTGCAGCGGGGCTTTGGGGGCATTGGCAATATTTACGGCGCGATGGTCGGCGGTTTGGTGCTAGGTTTTTGGTTGAAAGTTTAGGTGCGGGCTATATCGGCGATTTAACGGGCGAGGTGCTGGGCTCGAATTTCCCAAAACATTTTTGCTTTTTGTGGTGCTCATCATCGTGCTAGTGTTTAAACCCAGCGGGATCATGGGTGAACGCGTGGCAGATAGAGCTTAAGCAGGAGACGACTATGAACTCAATCATGAAATCCAATTACCCATCAACTCACCAAGTTGTTCTCAAATAAATGGCTTGTATTAGCTATTGCCATTCTCGTGCCCATGATTCTAAGTAATTTTGGGAAACAGTGGGCTAACGCGCTTAGCAATGGCAATTTTGTTCGTTATTGTTAGCGCTGGGACTCAACATTGTGGTCGGTATGGCTGGCTTGCGGATTTGGGCTATATCGCGTTTTTCGCCTAGGTTCGTATACCTACGCCTTGGTGGCTTCACCGCATTTGGTTGAAAATTTGAATGGATAGGCCGCCATGTTTCCCAATGGATTTAAAAGCCAGTTTATTTTTTAAAGCTGCCCGTCTGTGCGCTGATTGCCGGGGTATTCGGCGTACTGTTGGGTTTCGCCCACACTCAAAACTGCGCGGTGATATTTTGGCGATTGTGACCTTGGGTTTTGGTGAAATCATTCGTATCTTCATGAACAATATGAATACGCCGGTGAATATTTACCAATGGGCCAAAAGGCATGACCTTGATTGAACCCCCAGGCATTGGTGATTGGCATTTTGGTATGGGTTTGGATGTGGGTTTTTTACACCATTCAACCGTTGATGCTGTATTACTATTTGTTTTTAATTCTCACGATCTTGATAGTTTACGTGAATTACAACTTGGCGCAATCACGCATTGGCCGTGCGTGGGTGGCGATTTGTGAAGAAAGAAATCGCAGCTAAAGCCATGGGCATTAACACCCGTAATTTAAAGTTGCTTGCATTCGGCATGGGCGCTTCGTTTGGCGGCGTGGGCTGGCGCGTTGTTGCATCTTTGCAAGGGTTTATTTCGCCTGAATCGTTTTACTTTGAATGAATCGATTGCGATTCTGGCGATGGTTGTGCTGGGCGGAATAGGGCATATTCCAGGGGTGATTTTGGTGCAATTTTGTTGGCAGTGTTGCCAGAGGTTTTGCGCCATGGTGAGAGCCATTGCAAATGAATTTGTTTGGCAAAATATTGATGGATGCTGAGTTTTTGCGTCAATTACTGTAGGGGACTTGCGATGGTGCTGGTGATGCTCTACAAACCAAAAGGGCTGTGGCCAAAGCCGCAAAATGAAGATGTGATAGTGACTGAACCTGTGCTAGCAGGGGGTGCAAAATGAGTACCTCTTTACTAAAAGTGACGGGCGCTGGCAAGCGCTTCGGCGGGCTGCAAGCTTTGTCAGATGTTGGCATTGACATCAAAGCAGGCACAAATTTATGGTTTGTTTGGGGGCCCAATGGGGGGGGGGAAAACCACTTTTTTTAATGTGATTACGGGCATGTATACGCCAGATGAGGGCAGTTTCGTTCTAGGTGGTAAAGCGTATAACCCGACGGCCGTTCATGAAGTGGCTGACAAAGGAATTGCCCGCACCTTCCCAAAACATCCGTTTGTTGGCGACATGACGGCGCAAAAAAAATGTGATGGTTGGTCGTCACATCCGCACCAAGGGGGGGGTGTTTGGCGCAATTTTTAAAACCCCTCGCAACAAGCCGAAAGAGCTTGCGATTGCCAAACGTGCGCAAGAAAATTTCTCGAGTACCCTGGGCATCGGTAAATTCGCTCACTACCAAGCCCGCACAAATGTCTTACGGCGACCAACGCCGCTTGGAAATGCCCGCGCACTGGCTACCGACCCATTGCTATTGGCGTTAGATGAGCCTGCAGCGGGGGATGAATGCGACTGAAAAAAATGCAGCTGCGCGGTTTACTGGAAACCATTAAAAAGATGGCCAAAACGATTTTTTAAACATCGAGCACGATGTTAAGGGTAGTCATGGGTTTGTGCGATGAAGTCACGGTGCTCGATTATGGCAAAGTGATTGCGCAAGGCGTTTCCTGCAGTGGTGCAAAAGCACCCAGCAGTGATTGAAGCTTACCTAGGCACGGGGACATTGATATGACGAATGCAGTATTAACTTTCAAGATTTGCACGTCTCTTACGGCGGCATACAAGCGGTCAAGGGCATTAGCCTGACAGTCGGGACTGGCGAATTGGTGACTTTAATTGGAGCCAAGGGGGCAGGCAAAACCACCACGCTCAAAGCCGTGACGGGCTTGCTCAAAACCAAAAACTGGTAGCGTGCACTATTGGGGCAAGGACATAACCGGTACCGAGAGCTTTAAAGTAGTGACTCAAGGTTTGGTGATGATTCCTGAAGGGCGCGGTGTGTTTGCCCGCATGACTATCGTCGAAAACTTGCAGAGGGTGCTTACATTCGTGACGACAAGCAAGGCATAGCTGATGATATTAAAAAAAAATGTTTGGCATTTTTCCGCGCTTGAAAGAGCGCGCCAATCAATTGGCAGGCACCATGAGTGGCGGTGAGCAGCAAAATGCTGGCGATGGCGAGGGCCTTGATGAGCCAACCTAAATTACTCATTTTGGATGAGCCTTCGATGGGCTTGTCACGATTATGGTTGCCAAAGTGTTTGAGGTAATTCACTCCGTGAAGGCGCAGGGCGTACCCATGCTTTTGGTCGAGCAAAATGCGCGTTTAGCGTTGCAAGCGGCTGACCGTGCTTACGTCATGGACAGCGGTTTAATCACCATGAGCGGTGTTGCAAAAGAAATGCTCAACGACCCTAAAGTACGCGAAGCGTATTTAGGCGAGTAAGTGGCTACGGGTTTATTTGGCTAAATCGGCCACCGTGTCAATATCTTCCCACTGCGCCTGGGTCATTCAATTCCAAAGCATGCCATTGCCCTAAGGGCTTGTAATGCTGCACCACGGTGCGAGCACCTTCATCGCCTTTGAGCGCCATCAGTTGGGGTTTTGCAGCGTGCTGCAAACCCGACTGGGTGGGCAAGCCTACTATCTACCATTGCTTGCACGACTGCAGCGTTAGTGCCTGCAATGCAGTTGCGACTGCCAGTAATGAACTCGCCGCAATCATCGGCAAATCAGCAGGCAATATCAACCAAAAGCGTTGGCAGAGGGTGTGGCCGCCACGCCACGTGCGATGCTATCGCCCATGCCTAGCAGTGCATCATCGCTAGGCGCGACCAAAATGAAACGGTAAGCCGCTGGCGGAAAACCCCCGCTGCTAGCGTATGTGCCAAAACGGTTTACGTGAATCAGTGCTTGCAGCTTGTGAGTGCTGCCTCCTGAAGCGAGGAAGCGCTCACCTTTGCCTGCTGCAAGGATGATGACAGTGGGTTCAGCTTGAACTGGCAAGGTGCTTTTGTTGCCCCAATTTGCGCCACGATGCTCACCGCGATTTCGGCGGGCGTTTTTGGCACCTAAGTTAAAACCCCAAACAGGGGCCGTGAAAACTGTGAAAGTTGAGATTCAGTGAGTCCAAAATGCTCCATTAACCGCGCTTTGCGCATTTGGGTTTTGGTTGCGCTTTGAACCTAAAGCACCCACGTAAAACGCATTAGAATTGAGTGCCTCCATCAATGCCATGTCATCAAGCTTGGAGTCATGCGTGAGGGCAACTACAGCCGTGTGGGCATCAGGCTTGAGTTCTACTACCCCGTCGTCAGGCATGCCCGCGACGTGGCGCCGCCGTTTTTAAATCGAGAGTGTGTTTTAGCATTGCGGTGTACTCCTCACGAGGATCACAAACCAGCACCTCGAAATCCAATAACTGTGCAATGCTGGAAACCGCCTGGCTGAGTTGTCCTGCGCCAATGAGTAGCAGCGCCCACTTAGGGCCAAAAATCGTGGTGAGCGTAGCGCCATCAAAATTGCAGTGTTTCACCGCGCTGCGCGGTGCGTACGGTCACGGCGTTTGATTCCAAGTTCAGCGTACGCGCACAAGCTCGTGGTTGGCGGGTGCGCTGCAAAATATCTTGCACCCAATTGGACATCAATCAAAGGCTCTTGCACTAAGCGCAGCGTGCCACCACAAGGTAAACCGAAGCGAGCGGCTTCCTCTTGGTTCACACCATAGGCAATTACGCCTGCTTGCAGCGTGGTTTGACCTGCTTTGATGCGGGCAATTAAAAACGTCTTCGACACAGCCGCCTGATACCGAGCCACTCACCACGCCGTCACCGCGCACCGCCAAACAGTGCGCCCGCAGGTCGCGGAGCGCTGCCCCAGGTATCACAAAAAAGTCACTAAAGTAAAAGGTGTGGGCGGCTTGTCCCACGTTAAAGCGTCGTTAAGTACCCGAAGATCGAGTGATTCCATGTGATTAACGGTTTATAGCGGTTGTGCTGGGTGGGCAAATGCTGCCACGCCACTGGCGATTTGTCCACATTTAAACTGCTCAAAACGCGGCCTGGAATGCGTTTGAAGGGATTTTTTGAAGCTAAATCAGCGGG
>JAMZAV010015903.1:0-11629 GCA_024449915.1 Sweltsa coloradensis | reverse complement strand
GGCATTTCCCCCTGTGCAAGTGTTGTCAATTGGGGAAACTAACTGAAAAAGTAACAAACAGTGCAAACTGTTCAAACTGTGGATTCTGCGCAATATGTGCAAACTGACAATCTGACGAACCTAAACTGTGCAAACAGAGGGAAGTGTGCTTGGCCCCCTGCTGTTTAACGTCTTCGTAGCCGACCTCCCTACCTCGGCAAGGATCCAAATGCTCCAGTACGCTGACGACGTAACCCTGTACTGCATCGTGGTCACCCAAGAGGATGCAGACGCCCTTCAAGCAAACCTAGACGACATTCAGATCTGGTGCGACAACAATGGCATGTCGCTCAACGCCCTTAAGTGCAAGATGATGGACATCACGCGCGCGCGCACCCCACTATATAGTCCGGAGGATTACTGTTAAAAATCATAACAATCGTGCACTTTGGGGTAGAAGCATGAAATTTTGTGGACACACTCCACATACCAATAGGATCTTTTTAAGAAATAGAGGCATTTCTGATCGGCCCCCCGGGGGGGGGGGGGGGGGGCATTCCCCCCTCCCACTGAATAAGATCCGAGTATGTTTGTATAAATTAATAAAAATTGTGCATTTTGGACCAGAAGCATGAAATTTGGTGGACACACTCCACATACGCATAAGATCATTTTAAGAAATAGAGGCATTTCTGATCGGCCAACGGGGGGCATGCCCCCTCCCCCCTGAATAAGTCCCGAGTATTTCTGTAAAAATAATATGAATTATGTCTTTTTGGCTAGAAGTATGAAATTTGGTGGATACACTCTACATACCCATAAGATTATTTTAAGAAATAGAGGCATTTCTGATCGGCTCCAGGGGGGGAATTCCCCCGTCCCCCTGAATAAGTCTCGAGTATTTTTATAAAAATTAATATGAATTGTGCATTTTGGGCTAGAAGCATGAAATTTGGTCGACACACTCCACATACCATAGGATCATTTTAAGAAATAGTGGCATTTATGAGGGGGGAGGAGAGCATGCCCCCTCCCCGCTGAGTAAGTCCCGAGTTTGTAAAATTAATAAGATACGTAGGTTGCCAATTTCGCCAGGGAGGTATTGAAACATTCTTTCAACACGAAAATCGGGAGTATCCTCCAAGTTTGTCCGACGAATGAGCTCTCAGCCTCTCAACTCCCGTGTCAAAGATATCCTGTTGAAGTGTCTTGAGTGTCTTCCCAACAACTCAGGAGCATTTAACTTGGAGGGTGAGTAAGCTGACGAAATGCATAACACCGCTCTAGATTCACCCGAGGTTGATATGGCAGTCTTTGACGGATCTGCTGTAGTGCACTTGGTCCAGCCAGGAAAGGGCGATACTTTTAGCGACTACCGTGACAAGATCATTCATTATTTCGGGAAACAATTTTCCGGTTTTGTACGCAGGGTAGATGTGGTCTTTGACAGCTACATTCCATTTAGCTTGAAAGCTTCTGGTCGAGAGAAGAGGGGAAAGAAACTCTCATCCAAGTAAAAGAAAACCACAAAACTCCTTCAAACTGGAAGGGTTTCTTCGAGTCGATTACAATAAACAGCAATTGTTTCATTTGCTAAGCATCCGTCTTTCAACAGCTCCCTTTCCCGGGATGCTTCTTGTCACGGATGGAGAAGACGTTCTCTGCACTCATAGGAACACCGCTTTATGTGGTGTCGCCCCATGTTCGCATAAGGAAGCTAGCACCTGGATATTTCTACACGTGGCAGATGGAGTAAAACACGGGTAAAGGAGAATTGCAGTGTAAAGTGTCGACATAGATGTTGTGGTTTTAGCAGAGGTCTTATATTTCCAACTTGCTTGTGACAACCTGTGGGTAACCTTTGGTATAGGAAAGGACTACTGCTACACCAACTGTACTCAAATTGCTCAGGTCCCTGAAAGAAAAAAGATGCAAACCCCTATAGCGTTCCATGCACTCACAGGTTGTGATAAACCCTCCTTTTTCAATAGGACAACCAAACGGGCAAGCATTGATACAGTGGGGAAACGTTTCCTTGATTATTAAAGCAATGCTTGTGCTGTCTAACGTCGCTAAAACCGATTAGGCCTAAATTGAGTCCGTACTGCCAATAATAGAGCATTTTGTAGGACTCCTTTACGACAGATGCATTTCTCACGGTCTCGCTCAAGGCACGGTCTATGATTGTAGGAGGGACTTGTTCACTCGTAAGGGCAGACAGATTAAAACATTCCCCCAACTCAAGTTGCTCTCTAACTCCATGTTCCCCGTACGCGCGGTGGATGGAGTGGAACAGGAGTAGAGAAATCAGACAAAACTAGTTGACTAATTTGACCTTATGACTCCATGTTCCCCGTACGCGCGGTGGATGGAGTGGAACAGGAGTAGAGAAATCAGACAAAACTAGTTGACTAATTTGACCTTAATAATTTGGCCTATTAATATCGAGATTACTTTATAACGGTGAAATAAATATATGTATTTTTGTTGCAGTTGTTCCCTTATTTTAGAACAAAGAAATAAGTTAATTTTGTACCTGTTTTGAAGGAAATGACATAACTTAAGATTGTGTAATGTTTATCCAATCATTTTGTGTTCTAATTTCAGGAAATTAATCTAATCGAAATAAGAAAATCATATTGGTATTTTAATCTTCTTTAAAACATTTGCAATGGGCATTGAAAATAAAGACCACACGAGAATCTACTTATTGGGGGCATGGGGCAAATTATGCCTCTAATAATGTTCAATCATTATTATGTTATGCGGCGTCATTGTATTACACAAAATGTTTTCTAGGTTTTATTATTTTTACAAGGAAAATGTATTGTGATATTAGAGATAAAGGAATGCGAATAATGCCGGCCTATGGCAGCCATCATGCAGAGGGTCAATTAATGACACCCTCCTCTGGGACCGATCATAAATGACTCTATTTCTTAAAATGATCTTATGGGTATGTGGAGTGTGTCTACCAAATTCCATGCTTCAGGTCCAAAATGCACGATTTATATTAATTTTTACAGAAATATTCGGGAATTTTTAAGGGGGGGGGGGGCATGCCCCTCTTGGGGCGATCAGAAATGACTCAATTTTTCAACATGATCTTATGGGGATGTGGAGTATGTCCATCAATTTTCATGTTTCTAGCCCAAAAATGCACGATTCCAATTAATTATTACACACATACTCTTACTTATCAGGGCGAGGAGTGCATGCCCCCCTGGGGCCGATCAAAAAATTTCCTCTATTTTTAAAAAATTATCATGTGGGGAGTGTCTACCAAATTTCATGCTTCTAGCCCAAAATGCACGATTCATATTAATTATTACACAAATATCGGTATTTATTCAGGGTTTAGGGGACATGCCCCCCTGGGGCGATCAGAAATGCCTCTATTTCTTAAAATGATCCTATGGGTGTGTGGAGGATGTGTGTTAAATTTCATACTTCTAGTCCAAAATGGGACAATTCTTATTAATTATTACAGAAATACTTGGACTTATTCAGGGGAAGGGGCGGATGCCCCCTGGGGGCCCATCAGAAATGCCTCTATTTCTTAAAATGATCCTATGGGTGTGTGGAGGATGTGTGCCAAATTTCATGCTTCTACCCCAAAAAAGCACCCATTCTTACAGTAATCCTCCGGACTAATACTTCCTGTACACCATAGATGGTGCCCACTCGAGTACGTCGACAAGCAGCGCCTCCTCGGAATGCACATCACAAGCGACCTCCGATGGAACGTTCACACCGATATTGTGTGGGCCAAGGCGGCGCAAGTGCTGGGGTTTTTTTGCGGCCCGCAATCTGCACGGGTGCACGCCGCGCGTCAAGAGGATGGCCTACCTGTCGCTAGTTAAGCCCACCATGAATTTCGGCCTCTCCGCATGGCACCCAACCACCATTGAGAACACTACCAAGCTTAAGAGGGTGCAGAGAAGGGCATTGCATTTCATACATGGCCGAAACATCCCCCCACCCTGTGACCAGAAGCAGGTTATGCCAATGACCATGCACCTGCAATACACCGACCTGGTGTTTTTTAAAAGATGCCTCAGTGGCGCCACTGATTTTGACGTGTGCGCACGCATCATCCAGGGCCGCGTGTTGAGAGGCGACGATAGTAGGCACCCCCGCCTCCAACCCCCTCCGGCTAAAGGAGTGCTCGGCCGACGTGCTTTTTCTTTCCGGGTTGTTAACCCATGGAACGACCTGCCGCCCGCCCTCAAAGACTGCCAAGTAAGTCATTTCCCTTCCATGTGTAAAGGAGTACTTATGGAAGAACCATCTACAAGTGCCGTGTTAGTTTCACGTGCGTAAGCAAGGCTCTTCGCGGCACGAGACTTCCACAAAGATATCAAGTGTTTTAGCAAAATATTTGCTAGCGTCGACGCCTTTTCTTGTTGTTAAAAAATGTAATAATAACAAGGATAAACAACAATAAATAAATAACATGTGAAACTAAACAAATGAAAAGACAAGTGGCAATCCAGTGCGCACAAGGGCACAAGTGCGACCTGAGTGCGAATAATGGAAAACGCCATTAATCTAATTTACAAAATGTGAGTCACAAACTTTCAAACCTTCAAACAGAAATATGTAACTGACAAAAACTAGAAAAAATTAAAAATTGAAACTGTGAAACTGAAACTGAAACTAAAAAAATGAAAAACTGACAATATGAAAAAGAAAAAAATCTAATAAAAACTGACAAAATGAAAAAGACAATAACCTCCAAACCCAGACCTTCAAACCGACAATATGAATCTGACGAAAAGTAGAAAAATTGAAAAATTGAAACTGTCAAACTGTAAGAATAAATAGCTGACAATACGAAGAAAAAAACAATAAAAACTGACAAAATATAAATGACAAACTGGTAAACCTTGAAACTAACAATATGAAACTGACGAAAAGTACAATATTATCAAATTAAATCTGTCAAACTGTTGTTGTTGCAGCATTAGGCCACGTTAAACCTTGTTTAGCCACGTTATGCCACGGTAAGCCGCGTATAGCCGTTAGAGCGTAAGAATAAATTTACTGACAAAATGTAATAGAATAAAATTGTCAAACCTTCAAACTGACACTTTGCAACTGACGAAATGTATACAAATTGATAAAATGAAACTGTGAAAACACATGAACACATGAAACAATGAAAATGAAAATGTGACAAAATGACAATAAATAACTGGCAAAAAACTAGCAAGTGCCAAAAAAAAACTGTCAAAACCGTAAAATAAAAATCTGAGACAAATGAAATGAAAATGAAAAAATCTAACAAAATCTGACAAAATGAAATTGACCAAAATTGATATGTAAAAAACTAGCTTACTACAACTAAAACTAACAAATTGACAAATCACTGTCAAACTGTAGAAATGAAAAACTGACAAAATGAAAATTTAAAAAATCTAATAAAAACTAACAAAATGTAAATGACTAACCTTCAAACTAACAATATGAAACTGACGATAAGTAGAATATTGTAATTGAAATTTTAATTGAATCTCTCAAACTGTGAAAATGAAAAACTGGAAATATGAAACTGACGAAAAGTTGAAAAATTGATCAATTGAAACTGTGGAAACACATAAACACATAAAACAATGAAAATGAAAAAAGTGACAAATGATAATATGTAACTGGCGAAAACAAGCAAAGTGCCAAAAAAAAAAACTGAGACAAAATGACAACATAAAAATGAAAAAATCTAACAAATTCTGACAAAATGTAATTGACAAAAATGAAATGAAAATAGCTAAAACTAATTTACAAAATGTGAGTGACAAAATTTCAAACCTTCAAACTGACAATATGAATCTGACAAAAAGTAGAAAAATTGGCAAAAATGAAACTGTCAAACTGTAAGAATGAAAAAACTGACAATATGGAAAACAAAAAAACCAATAAAAATTAACAAAATATAAATGACAAACTGGTAAACCTTAAAACTAACAATATGAAACTGACGAAAAGTACAATATTATCAAATTGAATCTGTCAAACTGTTGTTGTTGCAGCGTTCGGCCATGTTAAACCGCGTTAAGCCACGTTAAGCCACGGTGTGCCACGTTAAGGCGTTTTCCATTGGCATGCACTCGGCGAGTGCAGAGATGTCATTGTTGTCAATCTCTATTCGAATAATATGTCAAAACTGAACAAATGAAAAGACAAGTGGCAATCCAGTGCGCACAAGGGCACAAGTGCGACCTGAGTGCAGCTAATGGAAAACGCCATTAAATAAATTTACAAATTGTGAGTCACAAACATTCAAACCTTCAAACTGAAATATGTAACTGACAAAAACTAGAAAAAATTAAAAATTGAAACTGTGAAACTGAAACTGAAACTAAAAAAATGAAAAACTGACAATATGAAAAAGAAAAAATCTAATAAAAACTGACAAAATGTAAATGAATAAAATTGTCAAACCTTCAAACTGACACTATGCAACTGTCGAAATGTATAAAAATTGATAAAATGAAACTGTGAAAACACATGAACACATGAAACAATGAAAATGAAAATGTGACAAAATGACAATAAATAACAGGCGAAAACTAGCAAAGTGCCCCAAAAAACTGTCAAACCGTAAAATAAAAATCTGAGACAAAATGAAATGAAAATGAAAAAATCTAACAAAATCACACAAAATGAAATTGACAAAAATGATATGTCAAAAACTAGCTTACTACAACTAAAAACTATCTAATTGACAAATCACTGTCAAACTGTAGAAATGAAAAACTGACAATATGAGAATTTAAAAAAATCTATTAAAAGTTAATTAAAGTAAATGACAACCTTCAAACTAACAATATGAAACTGACGATAAGTACAATATTGAAATTGAAATTGAAATTGAATCTGTAAAACTGTGAAAATGAAAAACTTGTAATATGAAACTGACGAAAAGTTGAAAAAATTGATCAATTGAAACTGTGGAAACACATAAACACATGAAACAATGAAAATGAAAAAAGTGACAAAATGATAATATGTTACTGGCGAAAACAAGCAAATTGCAAAAAAAATCTGTCAAACCGTAAAAAAAACCGAGACAAAATGACAACATAAAAATGAAAAAATCTAACAAATTCTGCCAAAATGTTATTGACAAAAATAAAATGAAAATAACTAAATCTAATTTTCAAAATGTGAGTGACAAACTTTCAAACCTTCAAACAGAAATATGTAACTGACGAAAACAAGATAATTTGACAAATTGAAACTGTGAAACTGATAATGAAACTGTAAAAATAAAAAACTGACAATATAAAAATGATAAAATCTAATAAAAACTGACAAAATGTAAATGACAAAAATTGTCAAACCTTCAAACTGACACTATGAATCTGACAAAAAGTAGAAAAATTGTCAAAATGAAACTGTCAAACTGTAAGAATGACAAAACTGACAATATGGAAACAAAAAACCAATAAAAATTAACAAAATATAAATGACAAACTGGTGAACCTTAAAACTAACAATATGAAACCGACAAAAAGTACAATATTATCAAATTGAATCTGTCAAACTGTTTTTGTTGCAGCGTTGGGCCATGTTAAACCGCGTTAAGCCACGTTAAGCCACGGTGTGCCACTTTAAAAGGCTTTTTCCTTTGGCATGCACTGGGCGAGTGCAGAGATGTCATTGTTGTCAACCTCCACTTGAATAACATGTCAAAACTGAACAAATGAAGAGACAAGTGGCTATCCAGTGCGCACAAGGGCACAAGTGCGACCTGAGTGCGGCCAATGGAAAACGCCATTAAACTTATTTACAAAATGTGAGTCACAAACTTACAAACTTTCAAACTGATATATGTAACTGACGAAAACTAGAAAAAATTACAATTTGAAACTGTGAAACTGAAACTGAAACTGTGAAAATGAAAAAATGACAATATGAAAAAGAAAAAATCTAATAAAAACAAACAAAATTAATGACAAAAATCGTCAAACATTTCAAACTGACATGACATTTAAATTTTTGTTTCCAGGTATTATTGTATTGGCACTTTGTGGAATTTTGAATTCTGTTGTCAATAGAGACATTATTATTATTATTATTATTATTATTATTATTATTATTGAACAGAAATTATAACATTGACGGGATGTTTCGTCGCGTCGTGGTGGTGAATAACTTACATTTTTCTTGATTTCCTCACTGTGGAAGACATTTTCAAGGGATTTCTGGTCTTTCGTTTGTTTGCCTCTGTTGCAAACGTTCACTTCTTCTTGGAACTGCCAGGATGGCGGTGGACGGCTCTAGTTGTTGTTGTTGTTGTTGTTGTGGGTGGTGGTTGAGGTGTTTGGAGGTGGTGGTAGTGGTGTAGGGTTTGGTTTTTGTGGATGAAGATGCTGTTGATGCTGTTGTTGATCTGGTGGTAGTTCTTGGTTTGATCGCATTTTCTCTGCTGAGAGGTGATTAATTAAATTAATGGCAGGAATCCACGAATCACTAATTTTGTAGTAACCTACATCTCCATTCATATTGTTAGGTGTTTTCGAAATTTCAATTGACTCCTTATGAGTCTAGGCCATAACGCAGTTTCTTGGCAAATTATTTTCGTTTCATGCCAACGAATCTCATGACCTTGAGTCAGCCATATTGTCTATGGCATGCTTAGCAATTGCAGACAACTCGACGTGACCCTTGTTACAATGGTTTTTATGTTTTTTTACCCTTGTTGCCACTGTCCTTAAGTCTGGCCTACATAGCTACAGCCACACTTGCAAGGGATTTTATAAACTCCACTTCCGGCTAGAGTACTGGTCCTTTGGCGATCTCAACATGGTAGAAATTTATTTATAGGTTAAATACTGTCTTGATGTCTAGCTTTCCAAGAAAAACGTGCTATGCGATCATTTTGTAAATTTCACATATGGCAGGGAAGCGAGTTTCGGAGGATTTTCAGGTTTCTCAATCAATTTTTTGTTTACCTCAGTTCTGTTGAAAGCCCGCCGGATGTTGACCGCACTGTAGCCATTGCTCTTCAAAACAGCTGTCAAGTCTTTCTTTTCTTGTGGGAAAGCTTTGATCATCTGATAACCGTTTTGCCGGGAAAAGAGAAATTGATGACTGAATGCTTTTGAGCTGGATGGTGGTGGAAGTGCTTGTAGATAAAGGGTTTGGTGGGTAGGCTTTCGATAAACAGCATGGCCCAACTTTCCGCTGTCAAGTCTCGTAAGCATCACATCAAGAAACGGTAAACGTTTATCCACCTCTACTTCTATGGTGAATTGAATTTTTGGATGAATACTATTTAAATGGTTGTGAAATTTTTTTAATTCATCCGCAGTGCCTGGCCAAAGCAAAACTATGTATCTATATAACGTCTCCAGAAAACTGGTTTAATAATGGCCGTGCTAAGAGCTTTCTTCTCGAGATGGGTCAGTAAATGTTGGCGACTACTGGGCTAAGAGGGCTGCCCATAGGAGCTCCACTAGTTTGCTCATACAACTCCCCCAAACGTGAAAAATTTAGAGTTAAGGCAATGCTTAGCCAGATTAACAATATGAGGTTCCCCGACATCCCGACTGAGGAAGCGATAACGGTATTGAATGATGTCATGCCTTTGGCACCTCATATTGTTAATCTGGCTAAGCATTGCCTTAACTCTACTTTTTTCACGTTTGAGGGAGAGTTGTATGAGCAAACTAGTGGAGCTCCTATGGGCAGCCCTCTTAGCCCAGTAGTCGCCAACATTTACATGACCCATCTCGAGAAGAAAGCTCTTAGCACGGCCATTATTAAACCAGTTTTCTGGAGACGTTATATAGATGACATAGTTGCATTTGGCCCGGCACTGCGGATGAAATTAAAAGAATTTCACAACCATTTAAATAGTATTCATCCAAAGATTCAATTTACCCTAGAAGTAGAGGTGGATAAACGTTTACCGTTTCTTTATGTGATGCTTACGAGACTTGACAGCGGAAAATTGGGCCATGCTGGTTATCGAAAGCCTACCCACACAAACCTTTATCTACAAGTACTTCACACCACCATCCAGCTCAAAGATTCAGTCATCAATTCTCTCGTTTCCCGGGCAAAACGGTTATCAGATGATCAAAGCTTCCCACAAGAAAGAAAGACTGACAGCTGTTTTTGAAGAGCAAGGCTACAGTGCGGTCCAAAATCCGGCGGGCTTTCAACAGAACTGAGGTAAACAAAGAATTGATTTAGAAACCTGAAAATCCCCCGAAACTTTGCTTTCCCCGCCATATGTGAAATTTACAACTGATCGCATAGCACGTTATCTTGGAAAGCTAGACATCAAGACAGTATTTAAGCCTATAAATAAAATTTCTACCATGTTGAGATCGCCAAAGGACCCAGTACATCTAGCCGGAAGTGGAGTTTATAAAATCCCTTGCAAGTGTGGCTGTAGCTATGTAGGCCAGACTTTAAGGACAGTGGCAACAAGGTAAAAGAACATAAAAACCATTGTAACAAGGGTCACGTCGAGTTGTCTGCAATTGCTAAGCATGCCATAGACAATATGGCTGACTCAAGGCATGAGATTCTTTTGATGAAACGAAAATAAATTTGCCAAGAATCTGCGTTATGGCCTAGACTCATAAGGGAGTCAATTGAAATTTCGAAAACACCTAACAATATGAATGGAGATGTAAGTTACTACAAACTTAGTGATTCGTGGGTTCCTGCCATTAATTTAATTAATCACCTCTCAGCAGAGAAAATGCGATCAAACCAAGAAAATACCACCAGATCAACAACAGCATCAACAGCATCTTCATCCACAAGACCAACCTTTCACCACTACCACCACCTCCACAACCACCCCAACCACCACCACAACGACAACAACGACAACAACTAGAGCCGTCCACCGCCATCCTGGCAGTTCCAAGAAGAAGTGAAACGTTTGCAACAGAGGCAAACAAACGAAAGACCAGCAATCCCTTGAAAATGTCTTCCACAGTGAGGACGCTACGTCGGGAAATCAAGAATAATGTAAGTTATTCACCACCACGACGCGACGAAACATCCCGTCAATGTTATAATTTCTGTTCAATTATATCGGGTCGCGAAAGCATAACTTGTGAATTATTATTATTATTATTATTATTATTATTATTATTATTATTATTATTATTATTATTTTATTGGATGTATTTCATACAAACTCGGTTAAAACCGGAGCTAACATGTTGTACGGACTTACGTCAAGTACTTCCATGTGTACCTATTACATACATTATTACTTTTGTCTTAACTCTAACTAAAATAAGTCATTTATAAATTGTAATATTGTTTGTAGATGATGTTTTCTTTCTGCTGTGTACGGTATATATATATATAAAATTATTATTATTATTATTATTATTATTATTATTATTATTATTATTTTATTGGATGTATTTCATACAAACTCGGTTAAAACCGAGCTACATGTGTACGGGCTTCGTCAAGTATTCCAGTGTACCTATTACATACATATTACTTTTTTTTAACTCTAACTAAATAACTTTATAAATTGTAATATTGTTTGTAGATGATGTTTCTTTCTGCTGTGTACGTCGTGGCGATTTCTCGTCGCCATCCTGCATTGCTCTTCGGACTTGGAAACACGAAAACCATGTCAGGATGGAAGCCCCGAAATTTACAT
>JAMZAV010015902.1:0-11445 GCA_024449915.1 Sweltsa coloradensis | reverse complement strand
CGGAAACACTTCTGACACCTGAGTATACCTGATACAATTTCTGGTAGCATCTGTGACACTCTTGAGAGCTCTTGGTAATCGATGGTGACCATTTGACTTATCAGTTTATTTTTAAAACTACTCGACGATACTTCGGACAAGTTAAGAGTTTCACATTTAGCTCACGAAAGCACTCGGTGTTTACTGGGTACGTACAGTGATGCAATGTCCGGAGAGCGACACGTGCATTGCGAGTGCGAGCGATGAAAAGTTGAGACGAAAAAACGAACTTTTGCACTTCATCGAGTGAAGGCTAGAGGCGAACTGCATTGGAAAACAATACTTGCATAAAGTCGAACGCGAGAGAACCAGGAAAAGACGTCTGATAGGCGAAATTCAAAAGGTGATAACAATATGTGCAACTTTAAATACGAAACAAGAAATACCAATTAGCTAAGAGAAATATAACTACCAACAATAGCGCCGGGAAATCGCGCGAACACATACTAATACTAGGAAAACGCTTAAGTCCGCGCGCGTTGTTGGATGAGCGTAATTGGTGCATTGAGCTGCCATGTGTTATGAGGATTTTCTGTTGTTCTGTGACAAAATTATTACAAGTCGAATAATTTTTTTAAATTAAATTAAATTAAATAAAAAATTGACTTTATTTTTAATTTCTTTTATGAATCGTAATTTTAAAAAGGAAAAAATCATAAAATTGCGATTTCATAAGAAATAATTATTCGATTGCGCTCAAATTTTACAAGAATGTATTAATTCATAGAATTAAGGTTCTGTGAAAAATTCATTACAATAGGATAAAGCATGTAGGTGTTTTAAGTCAAAGACTTGTTTTAAAAAAAAGAAAAAAACATGTAAAATTTCGATTTTCATGAGAAATAATTTTTCGATTGCGCTCAAATTTCACACGAATATCTTAATTCATAAAATAAAAGGTTTTGTGAAAAATCATTAAAATCGAATTAAGCATGTAGGTGTTATAAGCCGAAGAAATATTTTAAAATTGAAAAAATTCGTAAATGGCGATTTTCATGAGAAATAATTTTCCGATTGCGCTCAAAAACGTGGCAGTTCTAAGTTCAGAGATTTCGAAGGTCTCCATAAAATTTCATCGCAATCGGAGTATCGGGTTAGCCGGAATCGTGTTAACAAACAGACAAAAATACAGAAAGAAAGAAAGAAAGAAAGAAAGAAAGAAAGAAAGAAAAAAAAAAAACATTCCGTATTTTTTTTCTCCAGTGTAGTGAAATGGAATCTTCGCTTCGCTCGCTACGCTCATCCAATAAAATAGTACTTTAACGCCGTAAAAAAACATTTGTATTTGATAAAAAAAGTATAGGAAAAGGATGAAATTAAAAAAATGCTACACTCATGGCACTACACGGCACATGTGTCACACTGCGGGCAAACGACGACTGAAATAGGGGTAATTGATCCGCTATTGTTACTGACAATACTGTTACTGAATCTTTATCATAAATTATAGAGAACCTGGATCTTATTAATAAATGAGTTGTCACAGCGCTGCGATCGACTTTTGTTTCGCGAATCACCGAAAACAGTCAATCAATGCAAGTTTGCATCATTACCCTTATTAGCAATAACATTGAACTCAGAACGTAGTTATGGAGTACTACTGTACTTGGTTCGATCCCTAGCCATCGCAAATGTTTACAACACTTTATTCTTATCACCCAACAACCTATCCCTCAAAGCGTCTTAGCAAAATAACTGACAAATTAATCCTGATCCTTTTACCGTATTATTTTGTATTTCGTTTTCTTTTATCCATATTACATCTAGTGGTATCCATAGCACTCGTATCGATATTTGAAAGTCAATGAAAAATGCGTGAAAGTTATTTGAATGAAAGGGGAACTTGAATGAAAAAGAAAATAAAAAGTTTTTTTGGACGGACAAAAGCTCTATTATGGCTATTATGCAAATTTTGGGTCAATAGAAAAATTGAAGTTCTAGGTGCAATACTTAATTTTGAGCTATGACTTTTTTCTCTTTCAAAACACCTTTGTCTCTGTACTGAGTATAAGGGAAAATAATTTTCTGAAATAATGTTCAATATGCAATATGTTTGCCACATAGTACAAAATAAGAGTTTTGAACCGGTGGACAAAAAAATCGTACATCAAACATTATTTCCCATATACTCAGTACGGAGACAAAAGTGTGTTGAATTAATGTTTATAACAAAGATTTGTTAAATTATTCAGTCTGTATATTATTTTTGTTGTAGAATAAATTTTTTTTTAAAATATGTTATTTTTGAAAATTTTAGGGACCCATTTTAGCTTTGATGAGAGCTTTAATATATCAAATGTTACAAACAGTATGAAATGACTTTTTTCTAAATAAAAATTTACACAAATTAAAAAAACAAATAGGAAACACATGGAAACAAAAAATAAAAATGAAAACAGCAATACAAAAAAAAATACTACAAATACAAGAGAGCGTTTAGGGTAACCTTTTTATCTTTACCCGTATAAAATTATTTAAATATAAACTCTGTTTAGCGTGAAAATTTTAAAACTAATGGGCCGTTTTTCATCCTTCGTAAGATCTTTTTTTAAAACCATTCCAATGCTTACGTTTATGATACCCGAGAAAATAGATCCAGAGGCTCAGACTTGGTTCCGAGCCGAGCCGCGTCGGTGCCAAAGCCGGAGTGCACCCCCCCCGGTTTTGGGTGACCCACCCCCATCACCTTTTAGAAAGGGGGGGGGGAGAAAAAAAATAAAGAACGGAAATACAAGAGAATTGTTAAGTTATCATTTCACTAGGTTTTGCAAGCTGTTAAATGGTTATAGTTTAAAGCAATAATATTTTTGTAGTTATGTTTAAAAACTATCGCTCATTTTTTCGTTTGGTAAATGTCTTTACAGCCTTTGTCCCCCTTGTCATCAGAACAAAAACCCGGTAGGATTGATAAAAAAGAGGATCGTAGTATAACATTACGGATGCGAGTTTCTATGAGGCAACTAATAAAAAATAGTAGGCATTAGTTTGTTCTTTAATACTTTTTTGGAAGGGGCGGTCGTTCAGTGATTACTTGACTGCAGAAAGAGTTTATAAATTTATACACTTTAAAAGATAACCTGCGATGAAGGGAATTTTCCAATATTGGCATTTTTTTTACGACAAATGTTTTTTGTTTTTTTTGTGAAAAAAAAATATTTTATTTTGGGTTCTTATATTTAAATTTGTGTTTACAAATGGGTAATCATGTTGAACAAAAATAATATGGGTACATGAATGCGCAGCAAGGATACAGCCTAAATTGGGCCCTATTAAGGTTTATATTGAATTACATTTATTTAATTTACTTTGTTGTATCTTATTCCATGGATATGACGATTGCTGCACTTGAGGGCATCACGGACCCGGGAGAAGGTACCATCTACGTGGTACTCGTCCGCTTCGGAAACGACATGGTACCATGTTCCTGTCCTTTAGCAAAACCCCATAAAAATAGAACCATCGCACCACAAGGGTACCTTGTGACTGGCTGGGCCCGGTACTCTAAATAGTAAATAAATGTATTTTTTTATTTGTTTTAAATTTTAATGTGAACCGCAGGTAATTGGTTTTATCTTAAAAAAAAACGGTTTGGGGGGAAAATTTTTCGAATTGAAAAATTTTTTGGGATTTCCCCTTTTTTTCACGTTTTAAAACATCTATGCAAAATTTGGTTATATTCCCAAAAGTTCAGCAGAAATCTAACAGGGTTTGAGTGTGAGTATTTGATTGGGGCCAAGCTCAGCGTCCCCACTCAAGTTTTATTTTTTTCAAACACCCAGACTGGAATTATGGATTCTAGTCCCCAGTTAATTTTTTGCCACTTTTTCCATCGTTTTTTTTCCCACAAGGTCTCTTTCTTTGGGAAACACTGTTGCTAGTTGAATTGATTGTTATTCTGTTGGTGGTAACTGGTAAGGCTAATATAGGCGACAAACCCAAACCCCGGGGAACCCTTTCTGTAGATGACATAATAGAAAAAAAACACACAAAAAAACACAAAAGAGAAAACGCAGTAAACACTTTTGTTAAATTTGCAAATAATACATAATAATTAAATTTAAAAAGCAAAATAAATTAAATAATGCATTAGAAAAAGTGGTTACAGTATACAAAAACATGTAAGTAGTAGCTTACAGAAGATATTAAAGTTTCGTGCGAGAGGGCCCCGGGAGCAAAGCAAATTGAAAATTTTTGAGCAGGGTTGAGAGCCCTTACCCTTACAAAGGACCAAAGTCTTGCGAGGTATTTTACGCCCAGACACTCATCGAGTGTCATTGAAACATTCTGCGGTTTGCAGCGTAGTCATCGTACGTGCCGACCACCCGCAACAAAACTATAGCCCCGACCTACTCCATTTGTCCTGGATTTCCCGTACTAAGATCCTTTTCCCCTTTTTATAAACATTGCTCTTTTTGGTAGCTATTTAAAATTGTAGGACCCGAGGTTGGGTGGACCGGCCGTTACCAAGCCTTTCCCCCCAAAAAAACCTATAATTTCCCGTCATAGGGCGCAGCAATCGCGTGTCCCCACCTCATGTCCCCGGGTGCTCGGGCCGCTCCCAGCGTTTATGTCTGCGGTATCCATTGAAGAACGAAAAAATTAAATCCACAGGTTTTGGGAAGTAGGCATCTGGTTTTTTTTGGAACACCCCTTTTCACGTGTTGATGCGAGCAGTTATGACCGTAAAACGTGTATATACTTAATGGGTAAAAAAAAAACACCCCAAAAACAAAAAACCCTTGCAAAACAGGAATTTAAAATCCAACTCCCCAGGGTTTGAACCCAGGTTTTCCTGCTTGCTTTTAAAATTTTTTACAAGTTACAATGCAAAAACATTATAAAAAGTAGTAGATAAATTGACGACCCCTTTGTAAGATTTTTCCCCAGTGGTGGGAGAAAGAGTTCAATCCACGTGGGGTTTGGATTTTGGTAGTTTCTGGTTGTACATACCCTATATGTAAGTCAGTATACCTAACGATCAATGTTTGACTTTTTTTTTAGGTTGGGATTCGATTAAAAAATTGTAATCGATGTCAAACCAATAATTTCACATCACATCGAAAAAAATTTAACATAAAAATTTCTTAAACATCAGAATTTAAAAAAGGGGAAAAAATTTCCCCTTTTGATTTTTTTACTGTAAAAAATAGGTAATGTATGAGAAAAAAGTAAAAATATATTTTTGGGCCCTACATGGTTAAAAATTGTTTTTCCTTTATTTTTTTTTTTAAATTTTAAAGAAGGAAATAATTTTGCTTTGACATAAATGTTGAACGAATAATCGATGCAATCCCAACCCACTGTTTTTTAAAAACATTTTACTTTTTTATTACAAAAAATTAAGAAAATAACAAAGAAGTAACTTAGAGATTTTGCTTTTTTATGTTTTCCTTTATTTGTTCTGAAAATGTTGATGGTGAGATTTAAAACTTTTCACAATTAGAAATACAGAAAATTTACTGTGGGTTTTGGGGACGGACGTGCTTTTTTTGATAGGTGCATCACAAACACACATAGACACTTCTGTGGGCCCTACTAAAATTTTTTGAGTTATGTGCAAAAAACACGTTTTTAAACGGGCTTTGCAAAAATCGGTACATACCGGTAATTTAAAAAAAATATGTAAGAGATCAAATATGGGGGGAGGTCTTCAGTCCCTACTCAAATAGAGATCACTATTAAAAGCTGTAAAAGATCGAGTATGAATGATAATGGGTACAAAGTCACACATCAGAGGCACTACCCTGTGGTACATAGTCTTTTACCATAGTACACAGGTCACAGATTGAGGCGCATCATGTAGGGCAGTCGCACAATAGATATGGGGGCTTTATCTTTGTCATTATACTACAGAGTAGGGTATTTTTTTTTCAGGGTGCGGTGCGGTAGCCCGAGGCCACCGACACTGAATCTCGCAACCCCCACACGAACTCAGTATAAGAAATGTGATCTGGACTTGACCAAACAAAGATTAAAGCCCCCGGGGACGATCGAAAAACTTGCCCGAGTTTTTAAACTAGGGTAATAAATGGAGACAATGAAGGAGCAATAAGTCAATAACGCTATCTTTTGGTTTCAGTTCCTGGTCATGTGTTCTGTAGTAGGTTCAGAGGGCGCTCCAAACTTATCGTAGGAAGTTGAACTATTGGACATATTTTGGGACTCGCGAAACCCAAGACGAGGGGCTCTGCCGTCCGACAACGAGGTGGCGAGTCGAGTTCCATGTAAACAAATGTAAGCCTAGGCCTTCTCCCAGAGAGATGTTTAAAGGGGGGTTTTAGAAAATAAATATATGTACGTAGGTGGGTATTTCCCCGTGTATATGTTAACAATCAAGAGTGTTCTGTTTGAAGTAAAATACTTTATGGTCTTTAATTAATACAGTGTAAGTATAGGGGTAGTACATGCATTCTCCCATCATTTCAACATGATGAAACTTTTCAATGTTAATTCCATAAAAGGGAGAATTGCCCATTAAGAACGGGTTTTGGGGGAGTTGTACGCCAGCAGACAAAAGTCAAAACTAGTTGAGGTATAAAAGTAAAACATTCCACCTTGATAAGTATTTTACGGTACATTCGCACTCAATCTACAAAGCAATGATTATGTAGATTTATCTTAACCGATATTGGAGGAAACAGTCAAATATCTTTGTCTTCCCCGGGTTTTACTCCTTTTGGCAAACATCACACTACTTACCATATTTATCTAAAATTGAATCTAAGGAAATTTTTTTTTTTCATTTTTAAAAAACAAAATCTTGAAAATAGAAGGGAGCTACGTAGTCTTAAAATTTAAAGGGCATCAGTTTCAAAATAAATACAGTAGATCTACAGTACTCAGGTGTACGGATCCTTCTATAAACATCAAGCAACAGCATACATAGACATACTTGCTAAGGCCCCCCAAAGAAACAACTTCATCATGTCATCCAAGAGGGGTTTGAGGCCCCTATTTAATTCTTCCGTTTACTGTTTTTTTTTAAAGTATATTCGTACACAGAATGTTAACAGAAAAAGCGCGGTTGACCTGGGTTTCAACAATCCACTTTTCAAGGAGTCCCTTTAATGTGGGATACTTTAGGGTGTTTTGTTTTGCGTGCCCCTTATTTTTGATCCCAAATACCAACGGAGACACAGCAATGAAACCACAAAGGGCAGCAACCAGTGACATAGGTGCCACTCTACAAAAGGCCCAATGTCCCTCCATGAAACTTTTATAATCAGACATAAAATTTGGGGATGAAAACCTTCGAGTGGTAGATGACCTTTTCTGCCCTGGTGCATCCCATGCAGAGTACAAACCCGAGGTCCCATGTGACATAGCTGCCCTCTATAAGAGGCCCAAGTCTCCTCCCTGAAATTCATAGCAGACATAAATTGGCGATGAACCTTCGAGGTGGTAGATGACCTTGCTGCCCTGGTGCATCCATGCGATGTACAAGCCCGTAGGTCGCAATGTGAATAGCTGCCACTCTTAAGAGGCCCAATTTTTTTCCATGAACTTTTATAGTCGACATAAAATTGGCGATGAACCTTCGAGGGGGTTTGATGACCCTTTGGGCCTGGGCATCGATGTTGTAGAAAGCTGCGTCCGCCACTACTTTCGTCTTCAGTTTTTTGTCACAGTTCTTAACCAACTCTTCAAACAGCCCCTGCACAAATAAACAAAAGAAGTTGCACTAAGCTGGACTACATTTGGGGGGATTTTTTTTGGCGTTTTCACTGGTCGCATGATGCGCACTGAGTTCAAATAGAAAAATTTCCCCTGGTAGCTGAAAAAACGCACCCGTGAAAAATAGAGTATTCCCGGGCGAATGCACTCGCTCCGTCACTCGCAGTACGCATGACTCCCGGGGGGGGGGCAATCTTCCAATGCAAATATGGTTCCGTTTTTACCCCCGAAATTTGGTTGTGTTAGATTTGATTTACTTTTAGTCGGATAGTACGACGATGAGTTTTACAAAATTTTAAAAATTGAATTGTCTCAGAGAAACCACAAATACGTAGAAAAAGTTTCTAGTGTACCTGAATAGAGGAAGATTTGAAAACACTTGAGTTTGAGGTCATGTTTATTGTTTACTGTTCGTCCCCGCGGGAACGCTATAATATGCATAGGCCGTTGCTTTTGACTTTTTCCCCATAACTACACCACAATTTCTTCGAAAGCGTTGAAAAACATACTGATAGCAAGGGTTGCCATGCAATATTATGCGTATTTCCCCTGACAATTGCACTCAGGGCAGCACTGGTGTTGTGCATCACGTGACTGTGCGTTTCAGTGGGCCCCGTGGAAAACCAATAGTCTTCAGGACGGGAAAAGAAACAAAACCAAAATGGTACTACTTGAATCAAAGCCCAAACAATGGGCTAAAACCACTATGTTTGAATTTTTAAATAAATGTGCTTTAGGCCTTACTAGGCCTACTGCTTTTTTTTATGGTGTGAAATCAACTAGGTTGGGGAAGAGGTTTCTCTATTTTTTTTAGATGATTGGAGAAGGGTTTTACGGTTGGAAAAGCTAGAGAACTAAAAAACATAAAACCCGCCCGAAGGGGTGGGGGTGACAAAACTTTTCCCTGTGATGACAACTGTAGCTAATTTAAAATTGTTTGTTCCTTAATCCACGACATACAGATAAGTAGGTATAAACTACAAAAAAAGTAGTTTTTAACCAGCAAACAACACATTTTAAACAAAACTGAAACGTACCTAAAAAGGTTTTTGCTGTAAGTGTAAAGTTATTGTAAAATTTCAAAATTGACATTACAAGGGTAAATTGGGGCAACAAAACCCGGGGGGTAAGAATAATAGTATAAACATCATTTGGAAAATTTAATCAACACAATATTTTTAACTACATATGTGGGGTTTGGGAAAAAAAAGACGGAGACCCAAAAGATTTCCTTTAAAATGTTGGGAGCAGCTGTAGCTTTAGATTAGGCCCTACAGTAAGACCTGTTAAACGGCACCCCTAATTCGAAAAGCTGTTAATTCGTAAAAAAAAAAACCCAAATTCCCTGCCAAGAGTATGGGAAATACAGTTAAAAGGATCTGTTTAAAAAAAAATTTCGATAACGTGTAATTCGAACAAATAATTTCCCCCTCATTAAAAAAACCCTTTATAATTTGGGGGGATAAATTTGGAAACAGTTTTTTTTTTGCAATGCGTAATCCCAACGACTGCAAACCGCCGTCAAAACTTTGCCGCCGTGTAGATATTTGCCTCCTATAGTTCTGACTGTCTACCCCCGCCAGCAGAACTCCCTGCCCCCCGCATCTCCCCCACTCTCCCTATCTCAGCCAGGCGGTAGGCCTACGTGTTCTTTGTCCTGCCCCCTTCCCCCCGCCGCTCCGACTAAGAATAGATCTCCAGTGAAAACAAAAAAAAACGGGACAAAACAAGGAAAAAAACAAAAAAAATTAAAAAAACATCTTTTACTATCGAAAAAAATTTTTTTATGCCCAGGCCTTCAGAAAAAACATTGAAAAATAAACACACGGGCCCTGTCCTCACTGGTATAGGGCCCTACCTCCCCACCACTTCAAAAAAAGGCCCCTTTCAAAATCATTAAAGACCCCTTTGTTATCCTTGCCTTTCCCAAGCATCGATCTTTCAGCTGTGGGGAGTGACACAAGACATGACGCTCGCTTTAACGCTGTAAAGATCGTTAAAAAAAAACACTCATTTTACTTTAAAAAATAAATGGAATTTATTTATCAGGCCCATTTTAAGATCGTTTTATTAGGGAAAGTTTTGCCAAAAAAATCTTTAAAAAAAGATAGTTTCACTCTGTATCAAAACGCGAAAAGTACCGGGAACCAACGATTTTGTGGCCTAGAACAATGTTTGTTTTGAACGTGTGGGATGGTCATCTCACATTTTTTACGTTCTTTGAATCATTATGTTTTCTGGGTTTTTCAACGCTAAATCATGAATATTTCGTAATAGGCGAATGGTGAAAAGAAACAACGTCATATAACAAATAACATCGTATAATGCCTAGGGGCCTAGGCTAGAAAAAAAGATCAATTTTCCCAGAAGTGCGATCTTTTTTTCGCATGCGCACCGTTTTTGGCAACAGGGGAGTCTAACTTAAAGGTGGTGCAAACGCGCGATTTCGTCAGTGCATGGTTGGTACAAGCGCATGATTTTGTCGCTCGGCCCGGGAAAGCCAAAAAACGCGATGCTCGGTTTTTTTTTGGGGTTTTTCGTATCGGAAAAATTAAAAACCCATTTTACGATATTGTTTCGAAAATAAGAACGATTGATGCAGGAAAGGGATAACATTTTTTTTTTTGTATGGATAATCCAAATTTGGATAATTGAATTGGCAATTTTTTAGGTCCCCTTTATTTTCGAAAACGAGGTTTTTACTGTAAACCCATATTTACATGAAAACACACAAAATGTAAATTAAAAACGTAATCTTCAAGTCTTTAAACTTTAAAGCTACCCAAAATTTTTTAAGGTAAGCTGTTGGTCTCCTGTGTTTTTCCTCAACTACATAAAATAACCCAGCAGAAAGGTTTTTTCCCCCTTTTTGTGGTTTTGAGGGGGGGATTCTATTAAAACCCCCTTTTTTAAGGGGATAGAAAAGGTTTACCCGGCCCCTGTATTCATTTAAATTTTCGTTCGTTGGGCGGGCCATTGAAAAAATATAAACACGAGGGGTGTTTACCAAAAATGCTTCGAATTTGTAATTTTTATTTTTAATTTTTCCAAAATAAAAAACGATTTTGGGAAAAGGGTTTTTTTGCAAAGGAAATTTGGTTTTTTAGAAGGGGGGGAAAATTTTTTTAAAAACTATTGTTTGGGATAATTTAAAGTGAAAAAAACGGAAAATTTGTGAATGAAGTTTTCGAAAAAAAAATTTTGGAATTTTTTTGGGGGGGTTTTATTTTGGAAAATTTATATTATTTAAAAGGGGTTTGTCCCCCCCCCTTCCTTTTTTTTTTTTTTATTTTAAAGGTCAAAAACTTTGAAGTTTCTTGATTTTAAAAGGGCCTTTAAAATTAACAGAAAAAAAATGATTTTTTGGCGAATTTTTCTATTTTGGATTTTTTTTATATTTTAAAAAACCTCCAAAATGGTTGTCCGGGCCAAAAAATTTTTTAAAATTTTTTTCTTTATTTAGGTTTTTTTATTACAACCCTTTTAAAAGTTTTTTTAAAAAAACAAAAATTAATTTCCCAAAAGGTCTTTTTTAATAATCGGATTTTTTTTGATGTTTTATGGGTGTAGTCTATTTAGGTTTTAATCTTTTTGTAAATTTTTAAACGCGAGTTCGGACAAAAAATAGGAATATTTTTTTAATAAATTAATTTTTTGTGGGGTTTTTTTCCCCAAAAACCTTTTAAAAGTTTTCAAAAATAAAAATTTTTTTGGGAAATTTTTTTGGGGAAA
>JAMZAV010015901.1:0-10853 GCA_024449915.1 Sweltsa coloradensis | reverse complement strand
TCCCAAATTGTTGTCAAAGTTCAATCCTTTTATTCTTGAAGGCAAATCTCCTATTACGATATCACTATCGAACGATCTCGGTACAATTTTAATATTAACTAGACATTTTCAATTTTGAACAAGAACCTGTGAAATACTATCGTAGGTATGTTAGTATATTAACATTTTTTTTACAAATCTATGAAAAATAAAATTATGTATCTGACTTGATTCTCAAGGGCTAAAGGTAATGCATTCATATAATTGGATGAGCGTAGGTGAGCGAAACGAAGATTCCATTTCACTACACTGGAGAAAAAAATCGGAATGTTTTTTTTTTTTCTTTCTTTTTTTTTTTTTTTTGTATTTTTGTGTGTCTGGTGAACACGTTTCCCGGTTAAACAATAACTCCAATTGCGATGAAATTTTATGGAGGTCTATAAAAAATCTCTGAACGAAAGAAACTGCACGGGGGGGAAAAATCGATCGAAAAATTATTTCTCATGAAAATCGCAAATTTTACGATTTTTTTCGATTTTTTTAAAAATTCTTCGACTTATAACATCTACATGCTTTATCCGATTGAAATGATTTTTTCACAGAACCTTAAGTTATGAATTTATATATTCGTGTGAAATTTGAGCGCAATCGAAAATTATTTTCTATGCAAATCGCAATTTTACGATTTTTTAAATTTTAAAACATTCTTCGACTTATAACACCTACATGCTTTATCCCATTGTAATGATTTTTTCACGGAACATTAATTTTAGGGAATTAATATATTCGTGTGAAATTGAGGCAATCAAAAAAATCATTCTCATGATAATCGCAATTTTATGATTTTTTTCAATTTTTAACATTTCTTCGACGAAAAAAAACCCACGCTTTATCCGATTGTAATTATTTTTTCACAGAACTTTAATTTTATGAATTAATATATTCGTGTGAAATTTGAGCTTTTAAACGAAAAATATCTATTAAAAAAAAATCCCAATTTTAAGCTTTTTTTGTTTAAAAAAATTACGCTCATCCATCAAAAGCGGCGGGACTTGAGCGTTTTCCTAGTTTAGTAAATTGCCATTTATAATCTATCTTTGAAACTTTTGAAAATTGGATTGGTTTCCTGAACTAGATTTCAAATTTCAGAGGGCTTTGGAAACTCCAGGTTATGAAGGAGGGTTCAAATTATGGGCATGCTATGTTGGCAGTTTATATTAGTAATGCAAAGTGAGTTTAGCCCGTTAAACTATTAAAATATAATTTCCATTTCCGTCATGAAAAATTGAAAACCGTGAGAAATATCTCGAGAACGCTAGGCCCAAACAAAAATTGAAAACAAATTTTTTTTGTGCAGTATAATATACTGTATTTGCCCGATTATAGGGTTTTGGGATTGAATTTAAAATAGGGGGGGGGGGGGGTAGTTTTTTGGAGAAAAGAAAAGAGAAAAAATACAAAAAAAAAATGGAAACTGAAACTTTTAGCAAAAAATATATTGGAGACATTATTCAGGGTGTGAAGCGTTTAAATAAAATTGTTTTGGCACAGTTTTAATATTGAGCCTACCAATCCACCTCAAGTCTAGCCCAAGCTAGTGATAGATATAATTGAACACATTGCCATTTCTTGTCAATAGCTTCCACACCTCAACCAACAGAAGAAAACAATGTGATCCAGATTCAAAAATTTGATTATGGCACAGAGGCTTTTTAAGATGTACATCTCCATTATCTTTTTACAAACTTTATTACACTTTTCCTACATTATTTCTCGACCTAATCGTAAAAAACTAGTATTAGAGAATGATATGTTTTGTAGGTTTGGCTTCATTTATAGAAATTATTTCAAAACATCTTATGTTCATATGAGTTGGTTCTATTGCTATTGTTCTGTCGACCTAAGCTCGTCATCTTACCGTGCATTAACGTGACACACAAGTTCTCAGATTATTAATGACAAGTATATCGTCCATTAGCAGTCTAGTATCTATTGAATTTATATGTACTAGGTAGTTCTTTTCCATACCGGTTTATAATGTAGAATACCCTCTTTCTACTTGAATATTACAAATTGATGTGAAGTGATGTGGTATCAACCAATAGACATATTGTTAAGCCTAGTGCTAATCCAACCCTTCAATCATGCTGAACAATTCCTTGCATATTTGGGAAGGAGACGACCACACTACGTTGCGTGCGCTCATGTTTACGTTTACTTTTAATTACCCACAAAAAACATTTATTTTGCGGTGCCGCCAGATCCAGATTTTCTTCTATATTTTAGTAAGCTATTTATTTTCAATTTAAGTAAAACCGTTTACGTCATATTGACCTGTTTTTATAGCTATTGTAATAGTGAGAAAAAAAGAAAGAAGAGCAACTGCTTGTTCAATAATTTGTTATGTAGACAGTAGATACACAGATTGAAAGGACACCATAGTATGAATAAATAATTATATGAGTTTACAGGTTGGGAAAGAATAGAAAAAAAAAAACCAAACTTAACTAGCCAGAACTCTTTTTCCACACTTTGTTGAATAATTATATGAGTACATTTTGCATACAAATGTCACTTTTTAACGTTTGTCTATAGTTTTCATTGTAATGTATACGTAATATTCAACATCACATGTCTACGTAACAACTTTCAGGTAAGCTGTTGCTCTCCTTCCTCCTTTCCCAAAACATCACAACTTATGTAGGCCTCTATAAACGATAACCTAACGTATTTAAATCCATCAATGTTACATGGCTGGGGATTACACGATTAGGCCTACTTTATCAAGAAGATTCATGTGGCGTGTAGGCAATATCTTTATTGGGACGTCTCTTTTGAGTGTACTCCCCAGGACTTTTTATTGAATTAAAAGGATATAGTCGTAGCCAGACCTTTGCCGAGGATCGAAAATGGCGCTCTGGGATTGTCGATTGTTCATATTCAACACTATGCATTAGTCTTATTTTATTCTTCACTAACTGAGGAATGCCAGTTACGTTCAACACTATTTGTGCTGTTTACAATATGTGTTGTATGTATTATACTTATCGGATCCCATGCGCCATACTTCTATGTGCGTCATTGCAAGGAGCACCGCATCTTCCAATGATGACTCTGGAACCGTAGTTAGGCAGCGAGAATGTGCTGGTCAGTCCTTCCCACCGAGCCACTTGGCAGCTTCAACATTTACCGAACGTCAAAGTTGTTCCAACTCATCACTCATTCTTGAACTAATATTTGATTTTCCTCTGCATGCCGCTGTGTAATATTAGTCGCTTTTTTTAAAACTCTGTCGCTGAAATTTGGCATTCCTGTGGTGTTGGGAAAATGTATTGGTTCTATCAAGTGGAAAATGGGTATCTCTATGTATTATAGAAGCAAAAACCAGCCCATATTTAGAACGGTGTCAACCGCTGAGTGGATTAGGCTTGTATGCAGGAGGAAAGTACTGTACTTCAATAATATGGTTGCCTTTGAACTAGCCATTCACACATTGCATTAATGTTGCTCATTTGCATAGGCCTAGACTGAAGTGGCTAGTTAATAATAAGTAAAGAAGTACTTTTGTTTGCTGTATGATGCACATCCAAATATGGAAGTGGATTGTTCAAAAGCTAAATCACAAGCAGCTATACTTTCCATTTTCCGAAATCTTATAATGCAGTAGGCAAGTGGTGCCCAATTGTTTTGAAATGAAATGATTTAAAAACTTAAATCAACCCAAAAGTGGACAAATTTCTCAACATTTTCATCTTATCCAATTGCCGCCATGTAGAACGCAATGGATTTACTTGTGCCTGACTTGCTAGCTCTGGTTAGAAGCTCGACGTTAATTTAAAGAACGCCCCGAACGTGACTAATGCCAACCTTGCTTTTAATGTGATGCCTTTAATATTTAGAGTCCACATCAGTATAGTCTTTTCATTAACCTTTTAATTGAAGAGAATTCCTCTCTTTTTGATGTGTATTACCTTGGATCATGTACACCACATTCTTATATAAATTTACGGTACTTATATTAAACCTTTGTACTAATAGAGTTCCTACATATGACCACAACTTAATTGCTTTAAGTTGACACCAGTTCTTGTTTTGTGATTGGGATTTGTTGTGTGCAATTTTAGTTGTTTAACTATTAGCCCAGGAGTGGAAGACTTTTACCCGGACAAAAATTCCGAACAAGCTGAAAATTTGCACACAGGCTCAGATTAGCCTAGTAAGCAATAGTTGAAAAGTCCCCTAAGCTCCGCCGCGTGCGTCTTGAGATATAGTGGCAAAAGGGCGTAAGTGCCAAAAATATTTTATTTTCAATTTCAACCATTTTTTTTACACTAATATGTACAAATTATTAAATATTTCTACGTCAGTAAAGTTAAAATCAGTCATAAGCTTCGACCCGTGCGTGGCAAAAGGGCGTAAGTGCCAAAAGTATGATATTTTCAATATCAATACATTTTGACATACGTATGTGCAACTGCAAATAACAACAACAACTACAACAACAACAAGCTGAAAATTTGCACACTTGCTCAAAATAGCCTTCTAAGCAATAATTGAAAAGTCCCCTAAGCTCCGCCGCGTGCGTTTTGAGATATAATGGCAAAAGGGCAAGTGCCAAAAATGTTTTCTTTTCAATTTCAACCATTTTTTTCCACTAATATGTACAAATTATTAAATATTTCTACGTCAGTAAAGTTAAAATCAGTCATAAGCTTCGACCCGTACGTGGCAAAAGGGCGTAAGTGCCAAAAGTATGATATTTTCAATTTCAATACATTTTGACATATGTACAAATTATTATGTATTCATACGACGGAAACGTGAAATTGTTCCCTTTTCTTCGACCAGTGTGTCTTGACACATGGTGGCATAAGGGCGTAAGTGACAAAGATATGTTATTTTCAGTTTCAACAAACACTTATTGACATTCGTATACATGCAAATTATTTAGTATTTGTACGAGACAAAAGTAAACATCTTCCCCGAACTTCGTTGCTGGCGTCTTGTTAAATGGTGGCAAAAGGGCGTAACTGACATCATAATTCTATATTATAAGTTATATAAATTGGGCTTTTGACATTCAACTACGTTTATTGTAACATATGAATACCAAACAATGGACACTCAATTGAAAATCCATGCATGCTGACTGACTTGCTATGGCCAGCTTGTTTGTAAAGAATCATTACAAAATTTTTGTAAGTAGCAGACTGGACATTACCAAACCTACCAAACCTATAAAATAATTTTCTCCAGCATTCTCAAGCGGCTTGCATAGACGGATTTTGAAAGGGATTCGAGCACGAGCTGTGGACAACCTATCTTGGGCTTGACTATAGTATCACATCACGATAGATAGAGAGCATGAGCAAAGATAGAATAAACATATTTCAATACCGATTTGATTTTTTAAATGTCCGAGTGGGAAATGAACGCTTACATAGCGGACTGAATTGCATGTGTGCCCGACTGGCATTGAACGCTACAAACTATGATACATCCCCTATGTTTGCCATCAAGCTTAGAGGGGATGGAAGGGTAGATCTATTAAATGTGCTGGTGGACTGGCAGCATATCAAATCTAAAGCTCACAGTACGCAGTTGCAAATGAAGCGCTACTGCTCAATGAAGTAAACGGAATGTACCACAGCAAAATCTATTGTGATAAAACGGTAGAAAAACATAAGCCAACTTATATCTTAAAAACTTCTGCATATATTTCATTTACTAATTTACTTTTGGTAACTGCAGCTTAGTAATTCCTACCAGCTTGGAACAAGAAGGTCTCCTGTGTCCGTCAAACACAACTGAACCGCATTTATTCACAATCACAACATGAAACATGTATTTAGTATAGACTTCCTAGTATGGAAACAGGACGAGGTGGTGGCATCACTACACTACATGCAAAGTTTGACCACTTTACAGGAAAATATATGTTTTGGCATGGTAGTTTAATGTATATGGGAGATTGAGCCCGCAACTCTGTGACAATAATAATATGTGATTTTGTCGTAGTTTAACAAAAGAAGACTTCGTCGAACAGTGAAAGTCGTCTTTGTGCCAAAAGCGTCCTTCAGATCACCATTATCAAATAATGCTATTAAATAGTGTTGATGTTGCAGATAAACTTCAATGTGAGTGATGCGCAGTTATGCTTTTTGTCAATGAAGAAATAAGGGACATGTACTCTATCTTTACGCTTCACTATCGGTTTCATAGTATAACTTTTTAAGAACGACCAGGGTAACTGGACACCAAATTAATGTCAGTTTAGTGCCATGTTTGGGATTTATCTTGAGGATGATGACCTTCAAGTCTTCAATATGTTGCCGGCTGATAATCTGGCAAACGTACAAGCAAATATTTTAAATCATATGACTGAATTATTTAGTTTTGTTACACGCCATTTTGCCACTATATTACATCAAGAGTCACAGCTCATGATCTGCAGTGATGTGACACTACAGACAGCCAAGCCCAAGCTAGGTTGTCCACAGCTCCTGCTCGAATCCCTTTCAAAATCCGTTTTATTATTTTTAACATGAGATGAGTTTTTCACGCTTTGAATATGTTAAAACTTTCCAGGTCAAAACACACCAGATCTTCGCCTAACTATGTCTATGCATGCCATTTGAGAATGTCGGGGTCAATATTTTATAAATTTGGTTATGTCTAATCTGCTACTTACAACGATTTTGTAATGGTTCTTTACATACAAGCTGGCCATAGCAAGTCAGTCAGCATGCATGGATTCTACATTGAGTGTCCATTGTATGGTATTCATATGTTAAAATAAACGTAGTTGAATTTTAAAAGCCCTTTTTATATTAAATACTGAATTATGATGTCAGTTACGCCCTTTTACCACCAATTATCAAGACGCCAGCAACGAAGCTCGGGGAAGATGTTTACTTTTATCTCGTACGAATACTTAAATAATTTGCATATATATGAATGTCAATAAGTTTGTTGAAACTGAAAATAACATATCTTTGTCACTTACGCCCTTATGCCACCATGTGTCAAGACACACTGGTCGAAGAAAAGTGATCAATTTCACGTTTCCGTCGTATGAATACATAATAATTTGCAGTTGCACATACGTATGTTAAAATGTATTGAAATTATTGAAAATAACAAATTTTTGGCACTTACGCCCTTTTGTCACTATATCTCAAGACGCACGCGGCGGAGCTTAGGGGACTTTTCAACTATTGTTTAGAATGATGAACTGAACATGTGTGCAAATTTTCAGCTTGTTCGGAATTTTGTCCGGGTACACCATACAAAATTTTCTTCCACTCCTGGGCTATATGGCTGTGAGTTGACGTGAAATAGTTTTTTTTTTAAATTTAGGAACCTAATGTAAGGGAATTCTTTTTACTTGATTTCAAATTAATTACTATGCTGAGGCCCATTCTTTACCCTTTATAAGTAGCCAAAATAAAATTGAGTTTATACCTTAAATACCTTTGACATGCACAATCACTTCCTCAGAGATTTAAGTTCAAAGAATCAATTTTCCCTCGTCCTAAGCACTTATCTAGATTATATTTCTTGTATCCACGCACTTGTAAATAGCTTAAGTGATATTGACTCAACTAGTCTGCTAGCAGGCCTACTACTGTCATATTTGGCAAGTATTGATTTCATTATGAATGTTGGTGGGCTGCAACAAGTTTGAACCGAATTTGAATTTGTTCAATATAAGTAGGTAGGTTACTTTAATAGTAATTTTATTATCTGAGAAAAACTAATTTTTGAACGTTTTATAAACGTGATAATAATGATCCTGTGTTTGCCAGAACCACAATTTGTATCCAATTAAAAGTAGCATTGACTATTAAGTATTTATGTACCTTGAAGAGACTAATTAAGCTATAGTTGGACATGCAAGATTGGCACAATAAAAACAAAACTGACGTGTTAATATTATTATGTATAGAGATAGACCAGTTATCTATCAATGCTGTGGTGAAGTTGAAATAAATAGGTTATTAATTACCAGTACCCTTGATTTACATACAAGTGTGAGAGTACCAGTGTGGTGGTATTTACTGTGGACTCTACTACTGAAAATCTTGCCAACAAGTTATTCCAATCCTTTTCATCACCTTATGTTTAATGCTTTTGGTATTTTATGCTTCATTCTACATTTCAAGCATGAGCTAAATTTTCTATTTTATTTTAGCATGAGCAATACTTGTCCTTGTTGCAAAGTTTGAATCTTTTAAAAGCTTCTTTTCTCTTCAGCTTTTCTTCATTTTTAGATTGATTTGCTATGCACAAGTTTTTGCTTTATTTCACACTCACATTTACAAAGCACACTTACATTTCTATGGTCGTATTTGAAATAATAAACTACAAATACAATTGTTTCAAATTACGTATTGCATACTATCTTATGATTGTACAGTAAGCTACTTGAATATTTTATTTGTATTTTAATTGGGAAAAATAGGTAAATATTAAATACTTGTTATTTAACATTAACTAGAATAACAGTATTAAAGGTACAATCAATGTACTTATAGTATTTACTTTCTATATTTACCTAGTTTCCATTACATAGTTGTATAACTAGACTTTTAATGTAGGTTACATTTATTTTTTAGTCAATTTATTTATACATTTATTGTCTTGATAATATGAGCTGCATTTATTTTATTTTATTTACATTAGTAGTGCTTATTTTTCTTTTCTTTTATTCCTTCCCTTTGTTTTGATTCGTATTTTTACAGGTGGTCATTTTACAGATGAGGAAATTAAGCAGTCCGAAGATAAGTTTGCGGAATCCCTTCATCTCGCTCAAATGGGAATGTTCAACCTTCTTGAAACCGATGTAAGCTCGGCCAAAGACTTGTTATTTTGTTGGGTTACATTGCACAATATGCTTTTTGTAAAATAACTCAACAAAACACGAGTTTTTGGCTTGAATTACACAATAGTAGTAGAAAGCTACAACTGCAAAACATTTTCGATACAGTATATAGGAGTTGATGCACAAGTGCTTTTATAGTTTCCCTCCCATTCTTGAATGGCTATTTTCTGTGACGTATACAAGTACATCTAATAATGTTCTAATGTATTCCTAATTGCAGCATATACCTTTTATGAAGCCATATTCTATCTGCCAACAAAATATTTTATAATAAGAGTAGAGTTGAATCTCTTGAAACAAATTCAAGTAAATTTTCCACTTAATTTAAATACAAATTAGGTCGATCAAATGTTGCGATCAAACGACAAAAGTTTGTCTGGACGTACAGTACCCAGCCTTCTGATTGCTCTAGAATTTCTCGCTTCCTCACTCGTGTATCAACAAGGTTCTATCCGCTATATAATCTGGGTCAAGGGAGACAACTTCATGACTTAAATAAATAAAATAAATCCATATTTAGAGTTCCCCCCCAGTCACATAACTGATTTTCAGTGGAGGACAGTAAACCAAAGCGACCAAGCCAACCCTGTAGGCCCCGATGCAATCGACGAGTGAGTGAAAACCAATCAAAGATCAATATTTTTGTAATAGGAAATATAGCAATCAGTGGTATGGACAGAGCAAACTTGAAGAATTACTCTTTTTACTCTCTTTTTCAAGTACTTGTCGGCATGGGGTCATAAATATAAGAAGGCCGCATACACTGTACATAGAGAATTCACTACTCCAAAGGACTAAAATATTGTTATGTTGTAAAGTTTATTTTATTTTAATGATATTGTTGTTTGTTAAGTATTAAATAGCTTGTACAACCCTAAACATTCAATTCATCAAGTATCACTGCAGTTATTGGGTTACAAAGACCATTGATGTTCTTAATGACTTTTGCCGTAAAAAATATGTTTGATACAACGATATATGAAAGCGATCAATTAACTCTAGTGGAATTTGCGGTACATATTATAACAACAGTGCTACATTTTAAACCCTCTCACCTCGCTGCCTTTTGGCTTTGCACACAACGTAGTTTATCAAACCCTGATTGACAGGTTATGATGGGATGTGCAGAGTTTCTCACTTGATTAAAGATGACCATTACGAGCCCATGTTGTTTAGTTAGCTCTAAATTTTAGGTTAAATTTTGTGTAGTCTTGGTCCGGGTTCTTTCCCACTATACGCATCTCGGTTGGTCTTGTTTTGTTTATTGTTAGGTTTAACCTGTATTAAATTTTAAAATATGTAATGTGAAACCATTTCAAGAGTTTAATGTACAACTTTACTTTAAGAGTAGTACATGTTATTCATTGGAAATTAGTTCAATTATTGTACAATTATTTATTAGGGCCACATAAAAAAGAGCATTAGAATCTCAAGGTGAAATCGGCTACCTTGGAGCCGTCCTAGCAACGAGGCACATAATAAATTTAAAGTTGTTCTGAATCGACCTTGTTGATTCTGGCGTTGATCCGTGGGTGTTTGCACTGTCCATACCACTGATTGCTATAATTCTTATTAAACAATATCGCTCGTCGATTTCGTCGGGGCGTACAGGTTTGGTCTGGTCGCTTTGGTTTACTGTCCCCCACTGAAAATCAGTTAGGTGACTGAGTGGGTCGACTCTAAATACAAATTTATTTATTTTTATTTATTTATAGGTAACATTTGCATAATTAATTATCCATTTCACTACATATTAGCAAAAACTTAAACTGAGTAAATTATTAGTTTTACCATTAATTAGTAGAAATAGAATGACCAGTTAGGAAAGCCCATCAAAGACGGTCAAATAAGCACCAAAACTAATTTCTACATAAATAAAATATTGAAACTCTACACATGTGCAATAAATGGTAAATTACCATATAACACGCTTCTTGTACTACAGGTGGAACAAATCTCTCAGTTGGCCACATTTGCGGAAGCGCTGGGA
>JAMZAV010015900.1:0-12170 GCA_024449915.1 Sweltsa coloradensis | reverse complement strand
AATTTACATCAAGACACAATATAATAGTAGACATAAGGGCAATATAACTGTCAAATAAAATATAGAAACCCTCCAAACAGTAAATGCAGATTGCTGCATGCAGCTTCAAGGCTCGAGTGCATAATGATAAATCCTACGTTACTTACCGTTTATTAAAAAGTTTTTTAAACTTTAATATACAAAGCATATTTTGTCCCGGAAACTACATATGGTGCAGTGACATGGCCATTTGGGGGGTAAAAAGAAAGACAAAATTGAAGCGGGCGGAATTGCAATTTTTAAGGAGTGAAACGGGAGTTACGAAGATAAGATGAGGAGCACGAAGATTAGGAAAGATCTAAGAGTAGAGAGTTTAAACTTTAAGCTAGGGAAAGAAAGGCTGAGGTGGTTTGGACACATGAAGAGGATGCAAAAGAACAGGTTTCGAAGATGTAATATGACAAGACGTAGGAAACGAACAGAGAAAAGAGGGAGGGAGGCCCGACTGAGATGGGAAGAAGTTATAGCAAGGGATTTGAAAAGGAGAAAATGCAGCTTGGGGGAAAGGATTAAAGTGGCTCCATCATAACTGACCTTTTTTCAGATCTGCCCACAATTGACGACCGAAATGGGCGGAGCTTAAAACGATCGATGGTCACGTGACTAGTATTGGGTAAAAATCCTTATTTCGCAAGTTGGCGCCTTGCTGAACGGCGCATCACTATCCCCGCCTTATTTTTATTTATTCATTATTTAGACAACACTTAAATGAAAAATATTTAGCAAACATATCATTCCTTGTAATAGCGATTATTTTGATTTTTTTGACCAAGTCGTTAGCTTGTTATAACAATGTACGCATCACACAAGTGAAAATTATCAATGACTTAAGTTTTCTCATTAATTAAGTGACAAAAAACTACTGAACGGATTTCGACAAGGATTTTTGTAAAAAATGCATCAGACTGTTTAGACAAGAAATAAACAAACTTTCTAGATAGAAAGTGCACTGAACGAAAATTTACAGCATAGAGTAATATGCAGCGTGCACTTTTTCACGGCTCATCCGCACGTCAAGAGTGCGTATTTTAGATAAAAACACATACCCCGCATATTACTCTATGCGCAAAGTTTCGTTCAGTGCACTTTCTATCTAGAAAGTTAGTTATTTCTTGTCTAAAAAGTCTGGTGCATATTTTTAAGAGGTTTTGTCGAAATCCCATCAGTAGTATTTGTCAAATAAATTATTTAGAAAACTTTAGTTATTGGTTTAAATTTTCACATGAATGATGCGTACATTGTTATAACAAGCTAACGACTTTTGTCAAAAAAAACGAAATAATCACTATTTACAAAGAATGATATATTTGCTAAATATTTCATTTAACTATTGTCCAAATAATGAATACAATAAAAGTTAGAGCGTGATAAGGGGTTGCGCCGTGAAGTAGGCGTCAACTTACAAAATGAGGATTTATACCAACTAATTCCGCCATGTTGCCTCGTGACGTCAGGAGGCGGGTACAATTCACAGTCGTCAATTCACATATGTTATTCTGAAAGTGTGCTTTTTAATAATTGCCATAGAAGAAGTATGTTCCCGAATTAAATTTTGAGGAATCATCATTTAAT
This sequence comes from Sweltsa coloradensis, assembly GCA_024449915.1. Taxonomy (NCBI): domain Eukaryota; kingdom Metazoa; phylum Arthropoda; class Insecta; order Plecoptera; family Chloroperlidae; genus Sweltsa; species Sweltsa coloradensis. The sequence continues at coordinate 10,559 of JAMZAV010015900.1, read as the reverse complement.
GAGATGGAATTTTCTATCTTCTAACATGGTAGGTGAGCAAAAAACCACACTTTTGTCACTAAATGTGTCGTAGAACATCCAAAATATAACAACACATTATTAAAAAATGGCTTAAAATTTTCGTTATTCCATCCTCTAAACAACAAGCTTTGAGACAATCACCTTCCCAAATTAATTCTCGCGATATTGTAGATCAAAGTTACCGCATACTTTAAAAGAAGTCAAAGCGCCGAAATAATTGGCAACGCTGCGTGACGTCACACACTGTGACGTAGCGCCGAGCCCGAGGCTGGGAGGTAGGCCTACAGCTAGCTGTTCGCCTTTGCCACCGCGAGAGATGACACGGGAGGACAATGCTCACGGAGCAATCCGAAAACAACATTGCCCGGCATGAAAATATAAAAACCCTATACGCACAGGTCGTTTTATATTATTGTTTTATTATACGAGAAAATAGACCGCGAAATTGAGATTGTGAGAATTGACTTTATAGCCTAGCTTTAACCAAACCTTGAGGGAAGAATGTTCTTCGTGTTTGAGTAATTTCCAATGAAAATTTTATAAAAATCATACCTGACACAGATAAGAAGTGAACAATAATGATGGGATAAGTAAAAAAAGTAAAAAAGTTTTCCCAATCGGGACTCAAAACCGGGGGACCTTTCGCGTGCTAGGCGCTAATGCTAACCCCTTGAGCCAGGCAGCGCCTACAGTGTGTGACTGACTGGTCCAGAGCGATACTTATGCAGCCCAGCAGATATGCACGCGGACTCAAAACTAGGATAAAAGTTTTGTGATGGCAATTAGGAAACTTTTAATACTTTTAAAGCCTACTGCCAATATTTCTGAATGAAATTGACAGTCTGTACATAGCATGTGTTCGAATTACTGTTTACTTTGGTATGAAACCTTTCGAGGGGCAGTTCTCTCGACGCATCCATTCGGTCTGAATGGGAAGGGAAACACGGGCTGTGCCATGTTGCAAGCAAATATCAGGTTGACCAAATCTCAAGAAGAAGTTTCCAACTACTAGGGAAACGCCAAAGTCGTTGTTAAAACGAGTGAGTGAGTGAGTGAGAGTGTTGAGTACCCGGGAATCCCCTTTCCTCCCCTATACCTAAGGATCAGCCAGTATGAGGAATGATACGGGTACTCAACACAGGGCTCATCCCACTCGTTAACAACGACTTTGCTTTTCCTGATATTAAATGAACATTTGAAATGCGAATCGTGTTCAAAACGTATTAGCGTGAAACATTAACAAATTTCCGAGATAAAAAAAATTTCACCTAAGTTTTATTTCCCATTTAACACCCTCAAAAATAATATGTGGGTGTAAAAATATAAAAAAAGTTCGAGCTAACGGATATCAAACTTCAACCCTCCGTGTGGTAGGCTAAATGCTTACCAATAGGCCATGCAAGCCACGTAGATGTGGTCCCGATAGCGCTACTAAAAAATGCTATCGATATTTTAAAAATCAATTTTTATTTGTTGTAGGATTAAATCGCCAATGGGTCTAGTTGATTTTGTTAGCAGTTCTCAATAATTTCGTACCGGATGTCTGTTTTAAAATTTTCGGGGCCCAATCGTTCAGCGGTTCGGCTGATTTTCGACGTACAGACAGCCCAGACAGAATCACAGAATGAGAACCGTTCGAGTTGAATGGAGACACTCGGTCGCTCCGTTTCCCCGTTTAATTACAAAATCGTATATTTATTGTTTATAATTACATGAAACCCAATCATATTGTATGTTTTATGTTTAACGAACACAGCATTATTTCATCCATTGGCCCTTTAGCCTAATTTAGTGATTAACGTGTTTACTTGATGAAATGTTTTGATTCCCGAGGTTGGCAAATATTTGACTAGTCAGTTAGCAACGTACCAATAAGAGATGAAAATAAATATGTTTCCTAAAATGTAACAATTAAAAAAAAATTTAATACTTACAGTTGTAAAATAAATAACAGTTAAAAAATTTATCTGATATAAAAAATACCAAGTGGGCCCTTTATTTACAGTTGTACCTGATTAAAAATTTATACTCTTGAGTCCGCTGGTACACTCACATGAGCCACTTTAACCAGGAAAATGAATGGGAAGAATAAAAAAATGGAAAAAACTGGTGAGGTCCCTGAGGAAGAAGACAGTGACGAGGAAGAAAGTGAAGTAGATGATGCGAGGAAGAATAGATTATGTGGGAGAAGCATCAGGCATAGCTTCGATAAGCCCGGGGACCCAAGAATGTGGTGGAACCTCCCCCCCCCCTACCCGACTTAGTTGGAAATAGGGCTCGATTTTAAATTTAATTAATTTAGTAATTATTGTTGCCACAATAAGAAATTACACAAAACGTAATTTTTAAGATAATTATAAATAAAGAAGAACAGTTTGTTCACAGTATTCGTTTGCAGTGAACTCATTTGCTTTAACTTTGTTTTATATAATGGCTATCTCTAGTCAAAATGATCCGTCGCGGCTTCAGAAATGGTTGATATCTTCCATCAGTAACTCTGGAGGATTTATTCCTGGAAAGGATTTCAAGGCTCTTTCCATATATCTGATGATAGTATGCACGTTGATGTGTTTATGAAGTGCGTTTTTACAAGGAGGGACAAATGTAGTTCTATGGTTCCCCTTTTCGGGCAGAACAACGAATAGCGCTAATCTTTTACTTTTGTTATGCCTTCTCCTTCATAAAGTTTATACAAACTCTTCTACACCATCCATTGTTTCGGGATTCACATCAAAAGTTTGTCCGAGTAGAGCAACTGACTTGATGCTTAAAGGGAATTGCACAGAGTGGACTTTAAAAAAAATTTATTTTTGCTGCAGCTATCTTTCCTTTTCCTTCAAAAGCGCCAACATGTATAACATCAAGATAATGCGTGCATCCCGAAAGTGTGTTGCATGTTTCTGCCCCATAGCGTACTGTGAAAGATTTTCATGTCTTCAAAATTTTCGCCTTGAAGAGTGCCCGTTTGTAAGATATGAGATTTCTTGATCAAAAGTAGGCTACAAGGCGCTACAAGATTAGTTTTTAATTGCAGAAAAATTTACAAACAATGTTTATTTTTATTTGTACATTATTTATGTATTTATAATTATTTTTATCCTTGTCATAATTACATCATCAAGAAGAAACGGCGTCGACACTTAGAGCAAACATTTTGCTAAAACACTTAAAAATCCATGAAGAAATCTCGTGCCTCGAAGAGCCCTTGCTGATGTCACAAAACAACATGGCACATGTCATAGGTTCTGCCACAAGTGCTCCTTGGACATCAGTGAACATCAGTGAGTTAACCTTTTTGGTTGATTGATGGGAAAGGGAAGAGGATCAATATGGGGACATCCGGTGCGTCACAAATAATAACAAAGTCTTCATATCCCGCTCCTGTCGCGTGATTAGCATGAAGTAAATTCTATTTATTAGCTTCTTCTTGCTACTATAAAGGATCTGGTACGTTATCAATACAGTCTAGTGTACTGATAACATTCAGTTCCACAATTTCGAAGAATAATTGTAGAATAGAAAAAAATTTGGATGGTGTAGAAGAGTTTGTGTGTAATTATTATGGAGGGGGATAGCATAACAAATTAAACGATTTGCGCTATTCGTTGTGTCGTTGTTCTGCACGAAAAGGGGCACTATAGAACCTACTTTTCTCCCACCTTGTGAGGACGCACTTCATAAGTACATCACACGTGCAAACAATCAGTCTGATATAGGGAAAGAGCCTTGGAATCCTTTCAAAAAATACTCCTTCAGAGTTGAATGGATGGAAGATATCAACAATATTTCTGAAGCTATGCCGGTTTTTGAAATAGATTGGTTGAGCATTGAACCAGTTTCCAACTGATGTGCTGGAAATCTTAGCATGCAATTGTTCACGCCAATGTCTTCCATGGGTCATGTTATTGTTTGCGTAATTATCTCGTCGTCCTGACATGTGCAAAATACAGACTTGTACAAATTATGATGTCAGTACAAGAGAGGATGAAAACGAAGAAACATCGACTCAGACGTGAATGAAGAGGTTAAAAATGTAAGTGATTTTCCCTATTGAAAATATATATTTTTATTTTATATTATACATTCACGTATCGAAATATGCATACCCTTTTTCTTACAGAATGTCTATGCTATAGGCAAACTGCTGGGATTTTGATTAGAGATAGCCATTGTAGCCTATAACAATGTTTGAAGCAAAATGAGTTCTCCGACAACAAATATTGTGAACAGACTGTACTTCTTTATTTATTATTAATCTTATAAATAATTACGTTTGCGTCTTTTCTTTTTTTTAGCAACAAAAATTTACTAAATATTCATAAAAACAATAAAAAATGGTATGCCTGAAAGCTGCATGCAGCAATCTGCATTACTGTTTGGAGGGTTTTATTTTTTTTTTGACAGTTATATTGCTTTTATGTCTACTATTATTGTGTCTTAATGTAATGGCATATTAATAGAAAAAACAATGTACATGTACATGGTTAATTGTCGGAAAACAAAATGTACAATGTATAAATTGTATATATAAATATTATTTTTTATTTACTAATTATACATTGGGGACTCACTTTACTAATTATACATTTAGGGACTCACTTTTGGAACAGTCTTTCCCTACATATTTTTTATATTTCCTTGTAACAATGCTTTGCTTGTGTAAGATACTCTCAGAATAATATTTTAAACGCTTAAACGCTATGCTTAAAGTAAGTAATTCGGCATTGAAGTGGGAAAGTGTGAAGAAAATATTGAGTGTCACGTGTTTTGACACATATATTTTTCAGGAATTCAACAATTTGCATAGCCATAATCGCCAAAAATGTATAATCAGGGTTATGTTTTATTCCAGCTAGGTGATAATATGTATCTAATATACAACTAAAAACATATCTACTGGACAATAAAATTGTCTTGAAAACCCTTCTTTTTCTTAAAAATATACAGCAGGGACCCATTTTTGGAAACTGACTGTACCTTTTTGTTTGAATTTCATTTAAATTTTTTCCTATTCCTGATTTGCTTTAATTGTTCAAGAGTGAAAAATAATGAATAAAGTTTTAAAAAGAAGGAAATTTACAGTGATATATAGGTGGAACCCCCATAAGGTGGCGGCTGTCAAGGTCAAGCGAGAGCACGGACGCCAACGTTCACAATTACACACCAACGGCTTAGGTAGGCCCTACCCTATTTGGTCATGTTATCGTGATATGTTATCACATATATCAACATTTATAAGCTGTGAATAAAGTAGTCGTCCCCCAAAGTCAGTATTTTAACGAAATAATGATTTTTAAATAATCACGATTTCGAAAGTGTTTTTTTGCCTTGTTGGTAATGGTGTGTCCAAAGTTCCAGCTGTTATAATGCCAACCTCGCCAGATGTGATGTCAATGTTTAGGAGCATCAAAATGTCTTGATTTTATTCGTACACTTAATAAATACTTTATTTTTAGGATATTATTGGGCAAGGCTTGGCTTTAAAAAAAGTAGTGTTTTTCTCCGAAAGCAGTTTTAGAGACCCTTATTTTTTTTACTTTTGCCGATCCTGTGGCCATAATGCGTGGTCGACAGTGCGCGATCCCTCGGCGACTGCCACCTTAAACTGGTTTTCCCCCTATAGTACGTTTTTTCCGACTGGGGTGCCGCGCGCGGGTTTGGTATTTTATTAAATTTTCAGTGTATCTGTAACATTTTTGGCCAAATTCAAGGGTAGCCATTTTGTTTCCAAACATCATTTACTATTATTTGAGTATTTGAATAACCATTTTGAAAAAAACTCTACCTTTTTCATCAAACAAAGCAGTGCGTATTCTAAAAAAAACGTATCTTGAGGTTATTTGATCATGAAACAGACTGTATTTATGTATTTGGACGTTTTAACAAGTACACTATATTAAAAGTTGAAACGTGATTAATGGTGAAAACATGGACATAAAGATGATGTCTGTAAGTGTATTTATAACAAAAAAAATTCAATATTTAGGTTGTCACTGTGTGGACGAAAAAAAATTTAGGTCGGGCGTGGCGAACGAAATGTTGAGTAAATCAAGCTTAAAATGATAGCTGTGGGTGTGGGAATCGAATGGTATGCATGAACCTTTGCCACCCCGTTTGAGCCTACAATTTTGCCTATCGGGAAAGACTAATAGTACTAATCATAAATAAAATACCCTCATTAAAAATATAAATTACTATATTTAAACTGTATTTATATTTGGTAACGGAATTATGACTGCTGATAACGGAATTACCCTAGCAAATTACACATTTAAATAATGCTTTCATGTGGTTTAGTCTAACTCTTAATGATGGTCTAATGAAAAAAAGGGTGATTACCAACAAGGGAGTCTACTTCATCAACATTTAACACTGTTTTCAAAGCAATAGTGTTGTGTAATTGTGTTACCGTAATTCCGTTACCAACGAAAAAATGAATAAATACATATTTTTTAAAACATTTTTGATTAAACTCTTCCATTATTTTAGTGAAACATTAGAAGAAAACTACTTTTTTTGTCAATTAAGTATAGGCCTACAAATACATGGATATTTTAAAAATAATTGATTTTGGGAACGGAATTACATTACGAAACAGTGTATTGGTAAAAAGGTTAAATGGCTAAAGTTTGTACAATTAAATTTAAATTTTTTTTGTATTATCTTGTCAATACAACATGTAAGTATTGAAAGGAGTTTAAATGAATAAGTTTTTTTCTTAAAAACATACTCAAAATTTAAATTACTAAAAAATGTTCTTACAATGTTCTCCAACCTGGCAGTGGTATAGTGAAAATTAAAATGCATGCAAAAGTTTAGAAAAATATTATTTATGGACTTTTATAAATTATTTCCAAAGCACAACATATTAATTTACTTAAATTTTCATAAAATACATTTCTATAAAAAAAATTTCATTTTTTCTAGTCAGGACACTTAGCTGTGAATTACCCGGTTGTGGTCTTTAAAAAAAACTGATCTTGCATGTTTTTTTTATCTTGTTTGGGTAATTTCATTGTGTTACAATTATTGTAATTACGTAGGGGGGCAATGCTAAACCATAAAACTAGGGGCCCCAACTAAATTTTTTATTTTTTTGGGGGAAGGGGGGGTTGAGCTATGCCAGGCCGCGGCGGCAAGGAATCTTTGCTGGGCGGGCCGCCGGTTTGAACCGGCTTTGGGGAGAAACACGCATCTAGGGAGGTTATCACATTACCTTGTTAAACCTGTAGGGAATAGAATACTCCCTGAAACTAGAGGCGAGCTCTGGCATTCCTTAGACAAAACCCCGATGGCAACTCAACCAAAGACAAGACGACAACATGAGAAACTCCCGTTCTACTGTCTCCTGCCTATCTGCCTTCCTCACATTCCCTAGGCTAGAGCGGTGCCTTTGTGTAGGAAATAAAACTATCCTTTAAAGGAGATTGCCATTTTATGACCTTTTACAGTATGAAATATTCTATAAGCTACGTGGCCTTGTATTAAAAAAATCCACATTATCCTATAATAGTCCAGCCAAGTCTGTTTTAGGCATAGGTATCTAGTTACAGCCTAGCCTACCATCTTTTATAGTTCATGAACCACCCTAATCCTCTAGATCTGAGCATTGGGGTTTACTAACTTCTTGTGTTTTCAATTTACAGCCGTGTCCAAAACAGTTTCTGGAAAACTGAACGTCCAAACCCGGTTCCCCACTCCCATGCCGTGTTGGTCAAGGCTGAAGTCGGTTTATCATTATTATTATGGAGGTAAAAAAAACCACCTTTTGGGGGCCTAATTTGGGTTGTTAGACTTCCCGATCTTAGGTATTGTGTCCGATACGGTATGTGTGGCAGCTTGTGTTGTAGTATGATGAGGCATAGTTGACACATGGTTGTATGTTTCTTTATAGTTTGTCTACGAGGATCTCCTTGGGGTGGTGGGAGAGGCGGACAACGTGCACAAGAAGAAACAAAGGGATCAGTCAACAACGGAGAGCTGGAGCCCGGAGTATGAATGGTAAGGCTGCTGTGCACTACCCCTATCAATTTACTTAGATCTCAGGTAGGCCAATTAAACAGACTTCCTAATTTAAAAGATAAGCTACCTGTAGGGCCTAATAGGTTTCCACCCCGGGCCAAAATTCGGTACTAGCTGAAAATTTGCACACAAGCTCGCTCAGGTGACCATTTAAGGTGAACAATAATTGAAAAGTCCCCAAGCTCCGCCGCGTGCGTCTTGAAATATTGTGACAAAAAAAGTGTTATTATTTTCAATTTTTGCACAAACTTTTCATTATTAGGCCATGTGCATTTTTAATTTTTTTTACCAACGGTTTAAATTTCTATCTTCTAAAAGCTTCGACCCGTGTGTTGAGATAGGTAAGGTGGCAAAAGGGCTTAAGTTACAAAAATATTAAATTTTCAATGTCAATACACTTTTTTACATTCATATGAGTATTGATTTGCCAGAAAAGTAAACATATTTCCTAAGACTCTTTGACCTGTAAATCCTGATCAATTGGTATACCGGTAATATAACTTGGCAAAAAGGGGATACCGATACGGTAGGCCTAAGTTACAATATGATGTCATTTTCAATTTCATGGTAGTTTTTTACATTCATAGGCCTAGGCTATGTGCAAGTTATTAAGTAATCGTACCCCACTAAAGTAAAAATCTGCCTTAGCTTGGCCTGCGAGTCTTGAAAAATGGTGGCAATAGGGCTTAAGTAGGCCTACTTAACAAAATATGTACATGTAGGCCTAATTACATATTCGGAATGCCGATGCAGTTTTTTTTTGTGTGTTGTGTTTTGTGTTGAGTAGTTTGTATTAACAATAATTATTGCTTCCCTAAGCCATACTGTGGGAGACTTGAGATCTAGTGTCCAAAAGGGCTTAAGCATTTTAAATATGTTACATTACATTTCAATGCGGCTTTTGACAGTGATCTTGGATCAAGAGAACTCCCGTGTATTTTGCGCTACTACCTGCCCTGCCCCAGGTTTCCTTTATCATGAAAGTTTTTCCCATATCAATTACTGAATCTAAACTTAAAGATATACTTTACCAGATTGTGCGACAATTATTTTGCTCTATATTTTTTGGCTTCAAATCGTACTATATGACTCGGGATTTAACACAACAAACTTGTGAACGTCAAAACAGAGTAAATGTCTATTTTTACATTTTTCACAGAGAATTTTTAGGAATAATTCCTTTCTTCTATGATGCTGTTTAGTATCATTACGATATCTTTTTTTATTAATTTCATTTTACAAAAATTTTGCTTGTACATTTGCCAGATTATCAGCCGGTAAGGCCGGGGAGGCCTAAGTGCAACAGATTGAAGATTCAATGTAATCATGCCCCAGTTACCCTGGTCGTACTTAGAACATTATACCTACCCTGGAAAACCGACAATGAAGCATAAAGATAGAGTGCAGTTTCCCTTTCTTCAATGACAAAAGGGATAAAATTTCTTTGGGTTGATATTGCCTAGAGGCTGGTTTAGTGTTGGGTGGGGAAAGATTGATAGGAGGCTAGAGCCAACAGCTTACCCTTTAAAGAGTTCTGCAGCTGTGTAGAGTTGTATTTGTATTTATTTACTTCCGTTGACAGGTACAAAGTACATATATGGATATCGTCAAACATTTAAAATACAGTTAAAGAAACCCAAACAAAATGGGCGAAAGCATATATGTAATAGTACTTATAAGTACAGATTAATTATTATAATAAATAATAAAATAATAAAAAATTATAAAATAATAAAATAAAATAAGCTGCCGTCTCTGCAAGAAGGCCAGCGAGGGCCATCCAGCACATCACAAGTGGATGCTCTGAGTTAGCAGCCAAGGAGTATGTGAGCGCCATAAAGCAGTAGCCAAAAATGGTACACCAAGCACTGGCTAAGGCACGGGCCTCGTGGACGAGGAAAACCGTTTACAAGTGTGGTTTCCGAGCAGTCTACGCCCAAAACGCTAAGCTGCTGTTTGGGACTCTGTCATGGTCACAGACAGGGCGGTCGAGGCCAATAGGCCAGACTTGGTTTGTTGACAAAAAAGCTCAAACGGCAAAACCCTCATTGACTCGCCATCCCCTCAGTGGCAAGTGGTCAGCACAATAGCCAATAAGAGGCGAAAATACCAGCTGCTGCCGTAGAACTAAGGAACATATACAAGTGAGGTCCCTTGAAATCGTTTCCTGTCGTCGTCTCCGTAAAGGTTTGGTCACCAAGGAGTGTCAGCGGCAAAGGAGAAGCTCCATCGGAAGGACAAGCACGTTCGTGTCTGCAGAAGTCTGCAATTTGGTCAAGCAACATCGTGCGGAAGGTCCTCAGCTCTGAGTTTGTCGTCCCACCACCGTTGGGGCCCAGCTAGGGCACTTCGATCATCTTGTGGAGAGCTCGGTGGTGCAAGGAGAGCAGAAAAGAAAAAATAAAATAATAATATATAATAATAATAATTAAAATATTTCATTGTTGGGGTACAAAAGCAAGCTTGAGATAAGTTGCTGGTTTAAATTCTATGCCGCGAAAACATTACCAAGAAAA
>JAMZAV010015899.1:0-12436 GCA_024449915.1 Sweltsa coloradensis | reverse complement strand
TATTCAATAGATTAAGTTTGTTATCTTACAATCGGATAAAATGTAGTGTTTAGTCGAAGAAATTTTTTAAAAATCGAAAAAATCGTAAAATTGCGTTTTTTATGAGAAGAAATTTCCCGATTGCGCTCAAAAACGTGGCAGTTCTAAGTTCAGAGATTTCGAAGGCCTCCATAAAATTTCTTGGCAATCGGAGTATCGGTTTAGCCGGAATCGTGTTAACAAACACACAAAAATACAAAAAAAAAAGAAAAGAAAAAAAAGAAAAAAAAAAAAAAAAAAAAACATTCCGGATTTTTTTCTCCAGTGTAGTGAAATGGAATCTTCGCTTCGCTCGCTTCGCTCGCTACGCTCATCCAATTAGAATAAACACATATACTCATCGGAAGACCTTCCCCGTTAAACGGGAGCAGGACACATTCCCCCCCCCCCCCCCCCCCCCGCCCAAGATAGATTATATTCAGTACATTAGTATAAGTACAGTCAAAATTTGTATTTAAATATCAAATGTCTAACGCAATGCTCCGATATGATATGACTTTCGTGAAAGGGTTTCGTCAGCAGTGTGGGGGATTACTTTGGCCTGGTACTTCCTCCTGCCCTAGATAGCTATAGATGATATGATACTAATATCCTACCCTTGTTGACACATAATCTCAGAAAGGTATATAATCTCATATATAAGATAATGTTAGTAAATTCATTTCTGGAATATAACTAGAGCTGACTAGTAAACACCCTACCATTACAAGGTAAGGTACAAAGCAGTCATTACACGATGCGCCAAATTGCTCGCTGCCTACTTTACACAGTCACAGCTTTGGTAGAGATTGGTTACATTAAGAAAACCATTAAGCTGTAGTGATTTAACACTTAGTCTAAGTGGTTAATATTAGTGGTTCTGTAGGTGAGCCAGCTTGAATGCCGACAGTTTGCCTGTAAATCACGGTACGATCCTTGGTTGTTTCACCGCCCGTATCGTGTAGTTAGCGGGTGAATAAAATATCTACTCAGTCTTATTATTTTAAATGCACGAACTTTATTCGACAAGAAGTGTAATCAAAGTCTCAACCTTCTTGTGATTTGACCTATAAGTATTAATTTTTTTTGTAGTTATTTCATTTAACACGAATTGGGCATTTTACAATTGTATACCCTGAAAGTTGGGTGCCTGTCTTTGGGACAAACATCAAGAAGCAATACCGAAATTATACTACACAAATAATGTATAATGAATACTGGAAACTATATAGTAATGTATTTTATTTGAAGGTGGATAAACATACTCTATGATTTGGGTCTTCTTTTTTCAGTGGGGTTGCATTTCCATACTTCATTCCTTGCATGGCTATAACAGAATCACTTCAACAATGTAACCACTTAGCAGTGAAAGTACATAACACACAACTAGTGCGTTACACTGTTTCGCTTGTTTACACCAGTGCATATACATAGCGCTCGTTGCAAGAAATTAGCACCCCTCTGACGGACAAGGGCGTTGGTCTTTCGAACTGGTGCCGGGGTTGCGTACTTCTCGCATAGTATCTTGACAGTTACTGTTCAGCGTAAAGGACTAAGCAACACAAGAGTAATGTTCGTGGGACAACTTGTACATCGCAAGGAACAAATCCACATTGTTTTGCTATTTAGGTAGGAATTATCTTTATTAATTTAGCAATATTTCGGAAAGTTTCACTGTCCTTCGACTGGCTGAGTTAAATAATTTAAATATTATTTACCTGCTCTATTAAGGCTGTTTTTCACGGAATCAAGGTCTTAAATTAATGTTTCCTATTGTGTTGAATTTGATCTTGATCTCGATTATTTCAGTATTTTAAGGAGGAACTTCGTAAAATGTCTTAAATTAAATTATTAAATTAAAAAATATAGCATTAAAAATAGTAAACTTACCGTCTACAGGATTAACAAGCCACGAAACACGACATGTTGAATTAGTAGGTTTTGGTTATTATTCTTTAACAGTGTGGAACCGGATACACTGTGTCCATAGAAGTTAATAATTTAATATTTAATACTTTAATGCATCAGTTACCGTACTTGGGCAAAAAGAAAAAAGAAAGAAAACAGACTACAAGAAGCGGAAATTAAATTTATAAAAGAAGTCTTGTAGCTCTAACAACATTAGACAAGGTACGAAGCAAGACAGTTCGAAGTAAATTAAGAGTGTCGAGTTTACGAGAAAAGTAGGAAGGGAAAGACTTATGGTCAGGTCAACGTAAGAAGAAAAGTCGACTGAAGCAAGACATAATCTCAAAAATAGAGTTTGAAACTACATGGTAAGGAGGGGAGGCAAAATAAAACAGCAGAGAATAAAAGTGGGAAGTGATTGATGAAGAAAGACTATATAGGAGAGAACTTGTAGAAACGCCTGTCTAAAAGGCATCTCAGAAGATGTGATGTGCTGAGTCTGACTAGAAAACACTGTTTGTTTGTCACCCCCTACCCGATTCATGCTAGAACCGGGTTGTTGATGATTCAATTGAAAAACATTACTGTTACGTAGATTGAGTATCCTCTTTTTTTAATCGTGGGAAACCTGTTATAAGGGTGCAATTAGCCCCTCTTCAGGGTGAACTAGGTATGTCCGGATAGGAAATTGTGAAGGGATGTCCGAGGGCTGTTTAAGTGGACTCAATCCCTTGCATTCGCCTTAACGACTGAGGAAAACCTTGGAATAAACCTTCAGTCAGGATTGCTGGTCTCGACGGGATTCGAACCCGGGACCTCCCGAATCAGAGTCGAGCGCTTAGCGCCCGAGCAATATCCTATCCTCGAATATCCTCGTTTATTGTACTTAATATTAGTAGTGTAACAAAATAAAGTGGAGAGTTTTAAATACATGGGGAGTTTTGGAGCATGCGATGGATGGATTCAAAGGATACTATTAGTTGTTGGATCCTTACACTGAAAGTGTAAGGACGGCCATTAGAGAGTGCCCCAGTAGGCGGATACTCTCTTTAGCAAGTATTACAATGCATAATACACAATATATAATGCAAGAGTTACAATGCAGACATCTGATAATAATGGTGAAATAATAACAAAATTAAATGCACATGACAGATCAAAAGCGAATTTTATTATCCTAATCTATTCTGGACCTCGTATGAAACCGAAGAAGTTCAAGGTTGCCATATTATACTAGACCTATTCTTTGTTCCAATTCTGACACATCTGAGACATGGCATATCAAAACACTCGATTATAGCCTAGTGCCAAGCTGTGAACATGAAGGTTTTGAGAAGCATTGTATAGAAAAGATCAGATGGGACCGAATACGGAATGGGGATATTCGAGATCAAGTAGGCATAAGGAATTTACCTAATAGAGCGAATTGGAGAGAGAGAAGATTAAAAGTGGATCGGACATGTCTAAAGGATGAAAGAGCGAGAATGTCCAGAAGAATGATGGAATTGGAAATTCCACGTAAGAGACCAAGGAGCAGACCGCGACTATGATGACTATGATGACGAACGTTCCTGTAAGTAAGACACACATCATTTAATAGCCAGTAAGCAGCAGCAGCAGCAGTAGCAGGATGGCAGGATAGTGTGAGGAAAGATGTGGAACAGCGAGGAGGAGACTGGTCTAGTAATAATGACGACCTAACGTAGAGTTGGAAGTGGTAACCGATGATGAAGATGCGGTAGATAAACCTTACAGAACACTGTGCCCTGCATTGGCCTTCTTGCCTCATGTCCAGTGTGCAGGTAAATTTCAATGAATAATACACCCGTTTACACTCTACTAAGAACAACCATATTTCGCTATATGGGTATGTTTTATCCACAAGTCTTAAAGCTCCGATTGAACAGCCGTTTTAAAATCGATACTGCTATTAGCTCTTAACTGAAATATTTATCCAAGGGATTGAAATGGAAGTCGCGAGGTTCTAAACGAAGGGAACATTAGATCGCCTACTTGAAACCCTGTATCACCTAATATTGCAACGTGTGACTCGCAGTGCACGAGACAGCTGAGGTATTTGCGTTAGGACAGTAGGCCTACTTGTCAACCAGGATATACATTATAAATAACACTTTTTAAAACTTAAAGACAAGGTTATTTTTTGGATGAGCGTAGCGAGCGCAGCGATCGAAGCGAAGATTCCATTTCACTACACTGGAGAAAAAAATCCGGAATGTTTTTTTCTTCTTTTTTGTATTTTTGTCTGTTTGTTAGCACGATTCCGGCTAAACCGATACTCCGATTGCGATGAAATTTTATGGAGGTCTTTGAAATCTCTGAACTTAGAACTGCCACGTTTTTGAGCACAATCGAAAAATTATTTATCATGAAAATCGCAATTTTACAATTTTTTTCGATTTTTTAAAAATTTCTTTGACTTACAACACCTACATGCTTTGTCCGATTGTAATGATTTTTTCACAAAACCTTAATTTTATGAATTGATATATTCATGCGAAATTTGAGCGTTATCAAAAAACTATTTTTTACGAAAATCGCAATTTTACGACTTTTTTCGATTTTTAAAATTTCTTCGGCTTATAACACCTACATGCTTTATCCTATTGTAATGATTTTTTCACAGAACCTTAATTTTATAAACTAGGAAAACGCTTAAGTCCCGCCGCGTTGTTGGATGAGCGTATATGGTGCATTGAGATGCCATGTGTTACGCGGATTTTCTGTTGTTCTGTGAAAAAATCATTACTTAATCGAAGATTTTTTTAAATTAAATTAAATTAAATAAAAAATTAACTTAATTTTTATAATTAAATAAAATAAAATAAAAAATTAACTTAATTTTTTTAATTAATCGTAATTTTTTAAAAAGAAAAAAATCGTAAAATTGCAATTTGTATAAGAAATAATTATTCGATTGCGCTCAAATTTAACACGAATATATTAATTCACGAAATTAAGGTTCTGTGAAAAAATCATTACAATAAGATAAAGCATAAGCATAAGCATAAGCATAAGCATGCAATAAGTCAAAGAATTGTTTTAGAAAAGAAAAAACCCGTAAAATTTTGATTTTCATGAGAAATAATTTTTCGATTACGCTCAAATTTCACACAAATATCTTAATTCATAAAATTAAGGTTCTGTAAAAAAATCATTACAATCGGATAAAGCATGTAGGTGTTATAAGTCGAAGAAATTTTTTAAAAATCGAAAAAAATCGTAAAATTGCGTTTTTTATGAGAAAAATTTCCCGATTGCGCTCAAAAACGTGGCAGTTCTAAGTTCAGAGATTTCGAAGGTCTCCATAAAATTTCATTGCAATCGGAGTATCGGTTTAGCCGGAATCGTGTTAACAAACACACAAAAATACAGAAAGAAAGAAGGAAAAAAAAAAAAGAAAAAAAAAAAAAGAAAAAAACATTCCGGATTTTTTTCTCCAGTGTAGTGAAATGGAATCTTCGCTTCGCTCGCTACGCTCGCTACGCTCATCCAATTAATATATTCGTGTAAAATTTGAGCGCAATCGAATAACTAGGAAACGCTTAAGTCCCGCCGCGTTGTTGGATGAGCGTAATTGGTGCATTGAGCTGCATTGAGTTACGCGGATTTTCTGTTGTTCTGTGAAAAAATCATTACTTATTCGAGGATTTTTTTAAATTAAATTAAATTAAAATTAACTTAATTTTTTTATAAATCATAATTTTTACGTAATTTTAAAAAAGAAAAAAATCGTAAAATTGCAATTTTCATCAGAAATAATTATTCAATTGCGCTCAAATTTTACACGAGTATATTAATTCATGAAATTAAGGTTCTATAAAAAATCATTACAATAGGATAAAGCATGTAGGTGTTATATGTCAAAGAATTGTTTTAAAAAAGAAAAAAACCCGTAAAATTTCGATTTTCATGAGAAATAATGTTTCGATTAAGCTCAAATTTCACACGAATATCTTAATTCATAAAATTAAGGTTCTAATAAAAAATCATTACAATCGGATAAAGCATGTAAGTGTTATAAGTCGAAGAATTTTTTTTAAAAATCGAAAAAAATCGTAAAATTGCGTTTTTTATAAGAAAAATTTTCCCGATTGCGCTCAAAAACGTGGCAGTTCTAAGTTCAGAGATTTCGAAGGCCTCCATAAAATTTCATCGCAATCGGAGTATCGGTTTAGCCGGAATCGTGTTAACAAACACACAAAATACAAAAAAAAAAAAAAAAAAAAAAAACATTCCGGATTTTTTTCTCCAGTGTAGTGAAATGGAATCTTCGCTTCGCTCGCTACGCTCGCTACGCTCATCCAATTATTTCTTATGAAAATTTCAATATTACGATTTTTTCCTTTTTTTAAAATTACGATTAATTAAAAAAAATAAAATTTAAGTTAATTTTTTTATTTAAATTTAACTTAATTTTAAAAAAATTCAACTTACTAATGATTTTTTCACAGAACAACTTAAAATCCGCATAACACATGGCAGCTCAATGCACCAATTACGCTCATCCAACAACGCGTCGGGACTTAAGCGTTTAAATTTCCCGATTGCGCTCAAAAACGTGGCAGTTCTAAGTTCAGAGATTTCGAAGGTCTCCATAAAATTTCATTGCAATCGGAGTATCGGTTTAGCCGGAATCGTGTTAACAAACACACAAAAATACAGAAAGAAAGAAAAAAAAAAAAAAAAAAAAAAAAAAAAACCTTCCGGATTTTTTTCTCCAGTGTAGTGAAATGGAATCTTCGCTTCGCTCGCTACGCTCGCTACGCTCATCCAATTAATATATTCGTGTAAAATTTGTGCGCAATCGAATAATTATTTCTTATGAAAATTTCAATATTACGATTTTTTCCTTTTTTAAAATTACGATTAATTAAAAAAAATAAAAATTAAAGTTATTTTTTTTAAATTTAACTTAATTTAAAAAAAATTCAACTTACTAATGATTTTTTCACAGAACAACTTAAAATCCGCATAACACATGGCAGCTCAATGCACCAATTACGCTCATCCAACAACGCGTCGGGACTTAAGCGTTTTCCTAGTAGAACAATATTTCAAAGCTACTCCAGTTTGAATTGATCATCATTTTGTGGGATGCACCGGCATACATACCACTATGAAAAGTTCGTTGCCTGTACGCGCGTACAGTGATGGTGTTTGTGCCAGGTCTTTTATTTGTTTTAAACTGTTTGGGGGGCTAGCCACTCCATTAATATTACCCCCAGAGTCACCAAGTCATTCTCTATCCTTCTTCTCTATCATCCTTGTTGAAGGGCAATGCTAGTTTGGTGTAGGTGCCGGGTCTTTTTGAGCGAGCGTAGCGAGCGTCTCCACTTGACTCTTATGGCTCGAATGTCTGTTTTTATTTTGTTTTTTTTGTTTTTTTCTGTTACTGCTTCGGTACAGGTCGCACCGTTTCTCTGATCGACCTGAAATTTTGCACACATGTACATATCACCTATGCGGGTTGCTGTATAGTTTTTGAACAAAATCCGATCGTTGGTTATAAAAAAAAAAAAAAAAAAAAAAAAAAAATGTTCCGATCGTTATGAAATTTTGCAGGGTCAGTACAACATTCTCTCCTATTTTACAATTTTCAGCTAAATCGGTCAAGACCTTAAAGACTTATTGGTAATCATAATTCGAAAAATGATGTTGTTAAAAAATCAAGGAGGCAGTGAAGATTCAACATTGAAAGTTTTTGTCTTCAAGTATTTTGAAGATATGCTTATGTTTGTATGTAACATTATGGGAATGTAGTACTCGGGTTGTGTTGCACGTACCGGTGCTCGCTCAACAACGCGACGGGACTTTAGCGTTTTCCTAGTTTTAAACTGTTTGGGGGGCTAGCCACTCCATTGGTATTACCCCCAGGGTCATTAAATCATTCTTTATCATCCTTGTTGAAGGGCCATTCTATTTTGGTGGAGGTGCCGGGTAGGCTTAGCACTAAATAAAGGTTTGTTGCCTGTTTGCGCGTACAGTAATGGTGTAGGTGCTGGGTCACGAAGTTTTAAACTTTTGGGGGGACTAGCCACCCAATTACCATTACTCCCCCTTGTTGAAGTGCAATGCTAACAATAAAACGCATGTCAATCGGACTTCTTGTTCGGGTTTATTGAGAGACGTGATACATGCACGCACGGACGGACGCAAATTAGATGCTTATAAGAGATTTCCCTAGGGATTTAAAAGGTACCAATTTTTCCGGAAATTTTGGAAAAAAACCGTGTTTTTTCCGTTTTTTTCCGGGCACGTCGGAAAAATAGGAAAAATTGGAAAAAATGAAAAAATTGGTTTTAAGGTGCATAGGATAAATAAAATTGATATGAATGTAGTAATGATTATTTTTATCAATAAGGTAGCCCAATTACATATCTCACAGTTTTTAATTCATTATTTTAAAAGTAAAATGAAAGATAAATGCCTTAGTTGTTCTTGTTAGGTTAGACTAAAATTATGATTGGAATTCTCATTTCAAAGACAGTTTTGTGACCATATTGTAAAGTAATAGGGCATGCCGTGGGAGGGACTAAAGCTTAACACAGTATATCTATAAACAGGAGTCAAATTAATGCTCGCCCGAGGCTAGTGAAACTTTGCTCGCGCTAGTAAAAATCTAATTACTCTAGTCCGACAGGCGAGTACTTTTTCCAGAGTTCCCAATTGCCGTTCAAAAAATCTCAATATTTCGCAACAATAACTTAACGAGTTTCCAGTAGTAGTGCACTACCTAGTATGGAAAATCGTTGTAAATATGCAAACAAAATAAAAAATCGCTTAATTTAGGATTATTAATATGACGGTTAAAATTCGTTTCCGGTCGCTCCCTAGTCCCCCCTACACATAAGTCAAACCCGGCAAATATTGTGACTTAAAACATTCACATATACCCTATTATTGTTTTACATCAATATAACCTATTTGATTGCCGACTGTAAAAATGCTCTTGGGCTAGAGGACTATTGTTGCCATTAGCCCGAAGTGCTAGTTGCAAAAAAAGTTAATTTCGACCCCTGGCTATAAATAGTAATAATTGCAAGGGATTTTGGAAAATGCTAGATGTAGTATTGCTGCCATTTTGCTGTCATTTATAAACATCAATAGTAAACACGCGTACGTAAACACATGAAAATAAACTAACAATAATAATCTTAATTTATAATTTACCATAAAGATGCCATTAATCTAAAATGAACTACGAGGAAGTATAAACTTTATGAAAAGTAAAGAAAATTCAATTTTTCCCAATTTTTCCGGAAAAAAACGGGAAAATATCCGTTTTTTTCCTCGACTTCAATTTTTCCGGAAAATTTCGAACCCTAGATTTCCCTAATGCTAATTTCCCTAATATTGCCGTAGATTATCCCTTCACAGCTATACTCAAACCGTGTCTTACTTGGTCCGGTACCTGAGCGACCCTTCTTTTATACATTCACTCCGGCTTGCGGTCAATGGATAATCCCTTGGAAATGAAAGGGTCTCACTCAGGTACTGGGCCAAGTAAGACACGGTTTGAGTATATCTCCACACTATATACTTATTAGTTAATAATCTGAAGAGGGGTTATCAAGCAGTCTCTGAGAAAGTTCCACACAAAACTAACCGATAAAAAAAATCCACTGCTACAAAGACTAATCGTATTAGATTTAGGTCTATTCTGTTGGAATTTAGGTTGTACAATTAAATAAATATGTTGTTCATGCCCAATAATAATTGTTCATTGATGATTTTATTCTGAAATATTGATTTGATGCAATCATATAAATTTCTGTAATGAATGTAATTATTATAACCGTCATCATCGTCATCATTGTTATTATGTTGTGTATTCTCTAGTTTTAACGTGTGGCCTGGTGTCGTGGTGGTGCACGCTGGCACTACCCACCACTATATCGATCCCGGCGCCGCCGTCTGAGGCAGAGCCGAGAGACCTAGGCTGGTAATTACATCGCACGCATCATCGAAGCCGCTTTATACTCACCTAGGATTAACACGGGTCACCCACAGATTCACGCGAGGTTTACTATAGGAAATTACTGTTGGGGGGGGGGAGGGATTAGGAGGGGGAGGGAATTCTGATATAGCTCAGGGTTTTATACGTTTAGAGTTTTTTTTTGTTGGCTTGGTATTATAGAGACATCGTTTAGCTAAATATTCGGTTAAAATAAGTTTTTTAGGTTGAGAAATTGAGTTTATAAAAAATACTTTACTTTTTTCACCACTCTTCTTTATTTTGTTTCAGTGCGAATATGAATGAGTATATATTTTAAAGTGTGATTTAATCTTTTGTAAATACAATTTTGAACATAAAGACGAAGGTGTGAGAAATGGAAGTAGGAATGAAACTAGGAACAAAAAGTAAATTGATTTAGATTGAAAAAAAACGAGATGTTGTAATACATTAATTTTATAAGAAATGTTTTCTTTGATTTATTTCTGTTTTAATGTTGTTTTAATGTGTGATGTTTTAATCTCAATTGTTAATAGACGAATGCTTGTAATAAGCATCCAGACACCGCGTTTAATTAGCGAACGACCAACTAAATGACCGCGTTTGTATTATTTTGCGTTTCTATATTATATTCAAAATCCGCGAGAGTTGCTGTAAAACATTTTATATGCACTTTTTTTTAAATAAAACACACTGCTATTATAATCTATGGTTATAACTAGAGTTACGTTTTAAAACTAGATACGTGAAAATAACGTTTTGTATCATAGGCTCCATTTAAAAAAAAAACACTCACAAACCGCTGTACTTTTCACTCAAACCAAAGTTTGTCTTATGCCAATTTTTGTTAGTTTAGTACAGTATTCTAAAATTAATGTTTTGGTTGGTTTTGTAGTGTACCTAATCAAAGAACACCATTTAGTAATAAAAGTGCATAAAACATGATGTTCTAAAAGTGGTTTAAAAACCAATGCTACAAGACTCTACAAAAAGACGCTTTAAAAACGAAATTGCTATAATTATATTCAAAATCAAAATGCACGGTGAGTTCATTGGGCCCAGAATTTTTAGTCAACTTCCCTATAGCGTCAGGTCTCTAAACTATCGCCAAGATTTAAGACTGAGGTCCACAGGTGGTTATTAAACTATGGCAGAGAGTTATGTAAAGATTTACTTTATTTTAGTTGTTAAGCGAGCGAAGCGAGCGTTTCCATTTGACTCTGCCGGAAAAAATAGTCACTGGTTTTGTTTTTTTTTTTTTTGTTTGTTTGTTTTGTTTTTTTTTTGTTTGTATGTCTCGCGATAACGTTCGAACGGAGGCTCGGATCGAGTTGAAATTTTCACCATCCGCAAGCTTTGTTCTCGATTGAATGCCATTAGTTTTGTGGCAAAATCGTTCAAAAAGTTAAAAAGTTACATTAAAGTTAATCGAAAGTTTTTTTTTTCAAACTCAACGGCGACAAAATCTGAGATAGCCAAATCATTTAGAATGTCCGTCCGGTCACGAATATGTTAATTTTATTTTGATCCGATAAGTAGTGTAGATGGAAATTACATTATAACAAAAGTAACGTTGCCATGGCAACGAAAAGACGCGCGAAGTTTCTAATGCACTGCCACCTAGAAGTAATCAAAATACTTTCGAGGAAGCAGTCTATTAATTGTCAACAAAGAGTTTAAAAAGTTTTCCCAAGGAGTCAAGGTCCTCTAGATGGCGGTGGATTTTAAAGTAAAGATTTAAACACGGGTTTACCCAAATACCTTTAATAAATAATACTGGAAACGCGAACGTCGTAAATTTTAAAATTTTAAAAAATGTGCAATGTGGGTCTAGCTATAGCACGTGCTCGCTTATCAACGCGTCCAACTGAGCGTTTCCTAGTAATATACCATAGTGTTTTTTATGCTTTGCTTACGTGTTTCATCTATTTGTCTTGCTTCTTTATATTATATTCTTCACCAATGTTATAATAGGTATATTTTGATTTGCTTGTATACTGTAGTCTGTACTTATTCGCTACAAGTATTGTAGTATGTATTCTTATATTATTATGTTTTATGCATCATGTCTCCTTGATTGGAATTGAAATTTAATTTTCTACTGCGCTGCCCACACACATGGTGTTACCCTATGTGGGCTTCTTTTTTTCTTACGTGTATGTTCACGAACAGAGTGTTTGTATTGTAACTTATTTGTTATATTGCGAGGTAAATGATTTAATGTATGTTTAAAAAAAAGAATAAAATGTATTGAAATTGAATTGAAATTGAATGCATATATAGTTATAATATTGTTATACTTTGGACGTAGTTGAAAATGTATCTATTCGTCATATTTTAGCTCATTGAACAAGTTTGGAAACTTTTTTCCAAGATTCTTGCCAGTCTGTTTCGAAAAGATTTAAGCTTATACCGGTATATTAGAAACTAGTGTGATTCATTTCAAATGTCATCTCAATCCTTCCATTCGCTTAACCTGTGTGTAACGAAGAAAGAAACCCGTATGTGCCATTCACTTCGACCTGTAATAAAATG
>JAMZAV010015898.1:0-11246 GCA_024449915.1 Sweltsa coloradensis | reverse complement strand
ACTCAAAACGACCGCCATCGTTCACCACGCGACGCCACAGACATCCAACCATTAATATAACGAACAAATAATACACTGGTCTAACTTCATAAAATACCTAGGTGCATATTTTGACAAAAAGCTCACATTTACTCACCACATCAATAGCAAAATCCAGCAAGCGTACTCTGCCATATCACAAACTGCATCCCCTATTTAATAGATGTAATCATATGAATATAAAAAATAAGTTTATACTGTACACCATGGCAATCAGGCCAATCATTACGTACGCATGTCCGGTATGGAGCTCTACTTGCACTTCTAATTAGAAAAATTACAAAAAGTACAGAATAAATGCTACGAATGATGGGGAATTTCCCAAGAAACACATGGATATCAGACCTACATGCATATTTAATTTACTACCATTAAGGATCTTGTCTTTCAATACACCGATCGCTTCTATTCAAAATGTACAGACAATTCTCATAATATTTTAATTTCTAGCCTTGGAGACTACAGTCTATCCTCACTTACATATAAAAGGTACAAACACAAGCGTACTAAACATGTTTTTTGCTTTAATCTATAAATGTTTACGCTCTCTCTAATGGCGTATTGTATTTATTACTTTATTTTGGAATTGTCTTACTTACTTCCGAAGAGGTTTTTTTTGTTTAATTTTTTCCCTCATTAAATAACATATGTTTTTAAAATATCTTATACAATAAGTTATATATATTTTTATTTTTATGTTAAAATGTTGAGAGCCTAATGGCTCAGGTAATTTTGTACACACTGTATGCACTGCTGTACCATTAGTATAAATTAAATAAATACCTTTAAAAAAAAAGGCCTCACTCTCAGATTGTAGTATGCGCACTTGACCTCGGCTGGGGCAGGTACCCATCAATACATTGATTGGATATTGCTTAACGTCTCATATTTATGCAACTTGGCTAATCGAGACGAAGGGAGGGGACGTTAAGGGATGGCGCGGGGGCACAAGGGGTGGACAGGCCTGTGCTGGTCAGAAACCAGCCACAAGCATATGGGTAGGGCAGGGGTTCCCCCACGTCGTAGTCGTCTCCGTCTGTGTCATCATCCGTCCGTGTTGTCTTTGTCGTCGCCGTCGGGGAGGTAGTCAAAGGGAAGGGGAAAGTTCATCGACAATACATACATGGCATTGAGCTAGGAATTGTCTAACAGTTGCAATGTGTGTAGGATTGTGGCAATTGGCAGCATACATTTTACGATTAGTTTTTTTTGCCACAAATAATTTGAATTTCAAATTGAATTTCACAAGTTTAATTTGCGTAATAAATTAATAACGTTTTTAACTTGTTGAGAAATTATCTGATACAATTTCTTTCAGGGTAGGTTTTTAATTAAAATCTTTTATATTGCTATTATATTTTGTACAGGGGAACCCTAAACCTGAAAATAACAAAAATATGAAAAACCTAAAATAATTACATTTCATACATATCATAAAAATTTTCAAATAAACATTGTAGCTAGGTCCCTAGTACCTATAATGGAGTTCACATCGACTGTTCATGGCAACAAATTCGCATTTTGTACAACCCTTAAAAAGGGGTTTCCCAAACTGAACAATGCCCCGGAGTTTTTGGTATAAAAAGTGAACCCCATTGTGAAAAAGACGAATCCCGTCTCTAAACTAAAGTGAAGTTGATAGGACATCTCTATTTTAATAAATTCATTGTTTTATTTACATTTTTCTAAGATCTTCGTTTTTTTGGAGAAGTTTTTATCTTCGTTTTTAAGAAAACATCCGATTAAATCAAAATCAAAAAATTTATGTTATTTGTTTGCAATTTCGTTTAGATTGAGCTACAATTTCGATTTAAAAAAAATTTTGGGCTTGTTTTGACTTGATGAATTAAAATAAACTATAATTATATTATCAGTAAATAAAAAAAATTAACGATTTAACTATCACTTATACAAAAACCCACACCTGTCATCCCATTTCATATTGTTAACCCGGGTAAATGGTTGTAAAATACCTCTATTATATTCGTCATGCGCCTTTCAAACCTCAACAAATTTTTCGAAAGGGTTGTTTTTTGGCATTTGTAAAAGGTTCGCAGACTATAAATTAATGTATTGTGTAAAAATCAATCACTGGCCCGTAATGTAAACTAATTATATTTTAATCTTTTCATTTAAAATTTTTGATGAGTCGAGTAAAAATTATACTTCACACACTGTCTAGCCTGCCCTTTTCGGTTATTTTAGTTTTTTGAAAGGCGATTTTAGCATCATTTTCATTCAAAAGTGTGTATGAATATTCGACGAAAATTTCAGAATAATAAATAATTATTAACTTGTCTAGAGGGGGGTAGCGGTATGCTACACGAATGACTAAGTTTCCCTTCAATAGTTATAAACACTGCAGAAAAACCCCGGGGTTGATTTCATATTACTGTTGTCCTGCGTTCCACGTTCGAATCCAGGATGTTCCTTCACTCTTGTGTACACGGATTACACCGTTATCCATGTGTAATAGGCAAATAATAATTTAATTTAGTTGTCCTTTGTAAATCAGTTTTTTAGTTTAGTTTAGTTTAGTTTATTTATTCACTTTGATCATACATTTTAGGTAAGATATACTTCTCAGAGAGAGAGAGTGTGAATAACTTTAGCTAGTTTTTCATCATAATTTGTATTTACAAACAGTATAAATTAGGCAATGTAAAAATTAAAAAAAAAAAATAAATAAAATAAATAAATAAATAAAATAAAATAATAATAAGAGTAATATGCAGTAAATTATATTAATATAATACTAAGTAATATAATGTAAAATAATATAATCCCCGGTACCTGGGAGTTATAGTAATAGTTAGCATTTAGTGATGATTATTGTTGGTTTCATTTGATTATTTTTGGGTGGACTAATGAATGGGAATAATTAAGGCTATTCCACCCCGTTTTTCTATTTTCCAAAAAATGCTACTAAGTCAAAATATAGTGAATGGCTTTGAAACATGGCTATTTTAGAAAAACAAAAATATTTTTTTCCAAATTTTTCTGATCCGGTACACGGCCAATATAGCACCTCAAAATAATTTCAAACTTCAATTCGCCAGGGGACACCATTCAAAAGTAGGGTGTTGTGCTTTTGTGACATTAATTTTCAACTGTTGTCTTTGGACTGACTGAGAGAAAACAGATTTATTTTAACAATTGTCTTTCCTGCGAATTTTTTCGTTTGGCGGTACAAATCGGTAAAAAAAAACCGCCAAACGAAAAAAATTTGCTGGAAAGACAATTGTTAAAATAAATCTGTTTTCTCTCAGTCAGTCCATAGAAAACAGTTAAAAATTAATGTCACAAAAGCACAACACCGTACTTGAATGGTGTGCCCTGGCGAATTTTAAGTTTGAAATTATTTTGAGGTGGCTATATTGGCCGTGTACCGGATCAGAAAAATTTGGAAAAAAAAATTTTTGATTTTCTAAAATAGCCATGTTTCAAAGCCATTCACTATATTTTAACTTAGAAAGCATATTTTGGAAAATAGAAAAACGCGGTGGAATAGCCTTAAGGTAATCTTCAAGATTGTAAAAGATATTTTCCTGTAGGAATGCCTTAAGTTTAGTTCTAAAACTAGTATCATTACGGTATTTTATAACATGGAGGGGCAGATTGTTGAATATTATTGAGGCTAAGTACATGGGTCCTTTTGAAAATTTACTTGGAGTTATGTGATGTGATGTGAATTGATGATTGGGATCTTGTATGGTAAGTATGGACAGTGGAGTTTCGAGGGAAGACGTAAAATAAGTTAATACATTGTCAAGTTATTTTGCGAACAATCTAATATTTGGTTAAAATTAAAATTAAAAACACCCACAGACCCATCTTTTGACAAGGAATTGATTAACATACGTTATAATTATTAAAACGTTAAAATAACGCTTGTTATAATGCAATGGCATATGCATGGTTGTTTTCAGTACCTTTTCTCGATTTGGAATTTAAATGAAGAGGGGCTGAGTGGCTGACAGCAGTAAACCAATATTCTATTGAAACCTTCGTCAACCTTTCAGCTATGATTGGCAACTTTTAGGGGTCTTGAAAAAGACCAGTGTCAAGTGTGGCCCTAGGTTCCTCCACTGAATTGTCGGCGTGAATGCCATTATAGTGAGAACCCTATAGACGCCCAGTGTTCGCATGGGAACCACAGTGAGTAGTCGCATTATGTAACCGCTCCGTGGAACTGGTTTACACAATACTATATTGGTTAAGTTACGAGTGTTCTGTGTTACATACCAACAGTGAGTGAAATGAATTGTTTTTCTTTTTTAATGTTTTTTTCCTTTTTCTTCTTCTTTTTACTTTTTTTTCTTATTTTTTTTTCCTTTCCTTTTTTCTTTTTTTTCTTTTTGTTTTCTTTTTCTTTTCTTTTCATTCCTCACCCTTTTTTTATATTCGATTCATTCATAAATTGCTTTTTAATATCCTTTTTTTTTGTTATCAAAATTGTTGAGTATTTAATGCATTGTTGTAATATTACTATTTCAATATTTACTTAAATGTAGTCATTGTTGTTTTCTGCATCATGTATTTAGATTTATTTAGTTGTCCTCCTTTGTAAATCAGTTTTTATAACTGAATAGGATAGACGTTAAATAAATAAATAAATAAATAAATAAATAAATAAATAAATAAATTCAATAAAAAGAAAGAACACGGTAAACTGCACATTTAGCCACGATTACCAAAAACCGAGTGCAGCTGAGATACATCAATGGATAAAAATTCGCTAAAGGTAAAAGAAAAAGATGTTGAAGCAATTTAACTCGATGGAGCAAAAGCTTCGTCTATATTAAGTTTACCGACAATGTCGGCTACGAAACATTCCTAAAATCGCGCTAGGGCGAAAGGAAATTTGAGCACCGCGATGGTACCATGAGCACGGTAAACATTGCAGAAGCGGAATTCGGATTCAAGATTGTTTGGGTCTTAAACCTTCCACTAGAATTCTCAAATCATACCATTGCATCACACCTGTCCAAATACGATAAAATATAGATATTGCAGACGACTACTGGGCAGACGACTATGCATACAAAGTTAAAAATGGAATTTGCATAATAAAAATTGATCTCACAAAACATATACCTTCCTACATTAATATTGAAAACATGAAGGTGTTGACTCTACGAGGGACAGCCCAAAACGTGCTCTGTCATTCATACGAACATTTACGAGCGGAGTGCCGAAACCAAGGTTAATATCGTTACAATCCAAACAACTTACCCAATAGAAGGCCTAATTTATACGCAAAAACAAGCCTGCCGCTAAAGCCAACAGCTATACACGACCACAAAAAAGGTCAATAATTACTCTAAACTATGACATGCCGCAGGAGGACACAAGTAATCAGACTAACACTATCGCGGGGAATCAATCTCAGCGCGAAGTGGTAGATAATACTCACGCTCTATCTGACTCGTTTGTATTCAAGGAACCGCCTGGTAAACAGATGATGCATATAATAATGATAACGCCAGGCCCGACGACTCGGACTCAATAGTGGACTCTGACATGTCAACAGACGACACAATATCAACAGCAGTGGCTAATTTGTAAGGGAAAAGGTGGGTACACGAAAAAAACCGGGGAGAATTATTTTAAGGGGGCCCGGTGGGGGGGGGTTGGGGGGCTTGCCCCCCCAACTTCAGCGCCGAAGGCAAAAATGTTGAAAATCAGGTTTTTTAGAGTGTGTTTGGTGCGTTCCAGAAAAAATAAGTGGGCTGAATGCAATACCAAATTAATGGCTTTTTTGTACAATAAAAACTAGAAAACTAGAAAAAAATGAAGTAATGACGAGATGACAACCATTGAATATGCATATCATTACGTTGGCGATCACGTCCATACAATTCCTAGGGACTCTTTTTCTATCTGAGCATATCTCTGTTCTGTTAGAGATAGGGCTCTGGACGCAAAAGCAACAGGACGCCAGACTCCCAGTCTTGTCATTTTGTTCCATCACAGCTCCTAAATCCGAAAGAGGATGCATCAGTTGTCAGACAAATTGGTTGATTGACATCATAAAACATAAGGGTGGGTGCAGTCGAAAGCTCCGTTTTTATGTGCTGGAACGCCTCTTCTTGCAGATGACCCCACACAAAGGCATTTTATTTATTTAACAACTCGCGTATCGGTTGTGTTATGTCAGCCAGGTTGGGTACAAATTGGAGCATCTGGTTAACCATGCCCAGTAGCCTACGAACGCCATGAACGTCAGTCGGACTCTTCATTTTGGAGATCGCAACAACCTTGTCTGGATCAGGTCGCAAGCCTCCTTCCCCCACAATATAGCCAAGGAACTTGAGCTTGGAGACGCTGAATTGACATTTCGGCGCATTCAAGGTGATATGGCCCTCCTCCATTCTCTTGAGTACTTGTTGTAAACGCTCGTCATGTTCCTTTTGATCTTTACCGAAGACCAAGACGTCGTCCAAGTGACAGATAACTCCTTTTAACCCTGCGAGTAGTTCTGACATTTTGCGTTGGTAAACTTCTGGCGCAGAAGTAATGCCAAATGGCATTCGATTAAAACAATATCTTCCTTCTGGGGTAATAAAAGTCGTTAGCTTTGCAGACTTTTGGGCTAATTTAATTTGCCAAAAATCCACTGTTGGCATCGAGTTTTGTGAATATTTTAGCCTCGCCAAGATGTCCCAATGCTTCGTCTATTTTCGGAAGCATGTGTCGCTCCCGCTGGACGCTCTTATTTAGGTGTGTCAAATCCACACATATCCTTACAGAACCATCATTCTTCGGTACCACTACCATACCTGCACACCACGTGGTTGGTTCGTCCACCTTGGATATCACCCCGGCTTCTTCCATTCTCTTGAGTTTCTTGTTGGACCTTCTTGACGAGAGGAAGTGCCACGCGACGCGGAGTAGATATGGAATAGGGTTCAGCATCAGGCTTGAGTTTGATTACGTACTCGCCTTCCATCTGACCTAGCCCTGTAAACAGCTTCGGAAACTTACGCTTGACAGCGTCGACGTTAGTTAAATCTTTATGACGTAGGCCTCCTACCTCTTTGATTTTACCCACCAAGTTGAGGCCTTGAATTGCTGGTCTCCCCAGTAATGGTGTTGTTAAGGTTGCAAACAACAAAAATACTTTGAACCGTCTCTTTATCTTGATATTTCAAGATTGCGTCGAACTGTCCTTTTACCTCGAGCGCAGATTGCCCAGGTCCAATAAGACGCTTGGTTGGGATACTGAGCTGTTGATGGCGGAACTTAGAATGGTACTGACCTTCCGAGATAACTTTAACATCGGCTCCCGTGTCGATCTTGAAACGGACAGGAACATCTTCCACGACGACCGTTGCTACCAAGGATCACTTCCATGGCTCTCCACTTCTCCGAGAAAGCTTCCTCCAGCTGGACTTCTCTAACTCGAGGTGGTGTTTGTTTAGATTTTGTGTGGCAATGTTTTTTCATAATGTCCGACGATGTTGCAGCCACGACACTTGACGTCACGTGCAGGGCAGTCTTTAAAGGAGTGCATCGGTCGACCACATCGCCTACACTTTCCTTGTTTCTTGGACGTCGTTGCACCCTGGTTTGGGTTGTTTTTGGGTTTTTCCCAGTTAGTTCGAACTGCGTCAACATGTGTACCCTCTTCCAAAGATCGCAGCACTTTTTGCTGGCCTTTGATTTCTTTGCTGCTTCTTGCTTTATCAATAGCCTTTTGAAGAGTCAGATCAGGATCCATCTGTAGTGTTTCTAATAATTTTAAAATCACGTAGGCCAACTACTAAAACCCATCTCTAATTAACTCGTCTGAAGGGCACCATAACCACAATGTTTCACCAGTGTATACAAAGCAGTTATAAAGGATGCAACAGATTCCCCTTCTTCTTGTATGCGCTTATGAAATTTAGCACGTTCAAATATGACATTTCTCCTTTTGACAAAGTGAGAATCAAATTTGTCCACGACAAGGGAGTAGTCCTGTTCTTGCTCAAGACTGAGTTTGAATGACAGGAGTATATCTTCTGCCTCATCGCCCATACAATAAATCAAGTTGTGAACTTGCTTGTCACTAGGCTCAGTTGAAAGCCCTGAAGAAATTCGAAATCTGTCAAACCTCCTAATCCATTTTGGCCAGGAAGGTGGATCTGAGAAGTCAAAATTTGTAGGTGGTTGAAGTTGGTATGCCTGTTGGCTTCTAGTGCTTACTTCACTCTGGTTCCCGCCACCGGTGCTACCTTCACGCTGGTTCCCGCCGCCGGTGCTAACTTCACTTTGGTTCCCGCCGCCGGTGCTACCTTCACGCTGGTCTTGGGGCATGTTTCAGCTCGTGCCTCCTTTGAGGTTAGCTTCTAATTATGCACTTACTTCGTGATAAATAGATTAATATGAACAGTGTTTCATACCTTGTTCAATAACCCCTGCCACCATGCATTAGGATCAACAAGTGTAGTAGTTTGTGGATGCTATTTATTATGTAGAAACACAATGAATACACAAGATGTGAGTGAGCTACATGGTATCTAGACAGAGACCTTGATACTACGCTCGGACGTCACCCAGACGTCTGATGAACTGCCTAAGGCGTAACTATCCAATAGGCTGTTACTCTACAGAAATCTTTATGTACTGTGGAGACAAGACAAGAACATACTGGAGAGCAGAGTCAAACACGTCTTATCTCACATTGAACAAAACCTAGCACTTTCTGGGAACATTAATTCCTCAGGCTGCACGAACGGAACAGACGGGCACAACACTGAGATGACGAGCGCTTCCCTGACGAGCAGGACAGAATAAATAGAGAACTAAACCTTCTAGTCTGGACAGAACAGAGAACTTCTGGAAGTAAACAAACTTTTAACAGAATGAGATGAGAACGAGGGGACACAGCAAAGACTTGAACAAACCAAACACAAACAGCGCAGCAGAAGCTACTCCTGTACTGTTGAGGCCCAATGAGACCAGAGCGAAGAGGCGCGGACAACACACGTACGTCCACATGGGAGAAAAGAACAACAGACCACTGCGAGGTGAGAGGTCTCTGCTGTGTTCGCTGCAGAGGTAGTAGTCAAAGGTGCGGGGCGGCGGAGGTCATATCGAAGCTGCACGCAAAGTGCATTGACGTTTTCTCAAATTGTGTTGATGACAGTGGCGCAGTGTTTTTAGGTGTGTAATTAAATGGGTATGAGAATTCTTCCAAGATATGTAGTGAGGCGCATCGTGACAACACTAATTGTAGCCACAAATTCCACATTTTCTAGGGATTACTCTTATTAGGGACCTTACAGTAAACACGGTGCATTCTCACTCATATTAGGCGTGTTTCAAAATAAACAAGAGAATCAATATCTGATTTCTAGTGGGACCAAAGGCTTGGTGGGATTTCTAATCTTCCATCCAGAAAGGGAAGTCGATACATTTTTTACAACATAAAAATTCGATACAAATTACATAATTCATTCGATATATTTTTTTTAAATTTCAGATATTTCCAGTCACTCGGTAATAGTGTTTGACCGTAGCCCAAAAGACCGTTAATGAATTGACTACAAAGTACAAAAACCCTCTCGGAAAAGTTCCTGACGCGAAAATTATACAATAATGGGAAGAAGAAAGAATTAAAAAAACATGTACAGGAATGCTCGAAGTAATGGAACACCATTTACTATGGACATATGGACTGATGAGAACCGACAGACTTCGTATGGTTGTAACACCGCTGATCAGAACGTGCGAAGGCACATGAAAGACATACTTTTGGAATGTAAACCGATAGGCCTACACGAAACAAAAACGGTAACTAAACATTAGACAGCGCAGTTATTAAAATTATCGAACCATTTTTTGGGTATAAACCAGAAACTCCGAAGGACGATGAACTTCACGACCAAACTCAATTATCTCCCCCAAGAGCAAACAATGTAGCCCATAATGATCTGATTTAATTGGGGCCAACGTTCGTTGCGGCGTTCAGGGAACCAAGAATTGATCATCCTCTTGTCAGGGCATAATTTAACTAGTTTGGAGAGATGTTTAAGAAATGCCCAAAAGAAGTACTTGTGTGGTGTGGTTCAAATCTGTGTTCAATAGAAGTTTGATATTTTTATATTTTAATTACCCGCGTAATAGACCGTGAACTTATAGTATTTGTGTAACATGGTTTCTTAAAGCAGGTTAGGTGGGGGCATCGCGAGACTAAAAAGGTTGGGAAGTACGGAGATCGCCCCGATGGAGAACCAAACTCCGTTAATGTATATCCTATCATCATCAAATCAACTTTAGCTGCTTTTGATAACATCGAATTGGTTATTTGATATAAGGTATCAAAACCGGCGGCAATTTGTTAATCATACTAACTTGTCTAGCCTTAATTTTAAATGAAATATTATGAAATCATGTTATGTTGTATTCGTTTCACTCATTCGCAGCTGTATCGTGCATTAAGACGAGTAGAACAAAAGAGGCATTACGACACGCTATTAGGATAGGTAAACAATTTAGGCCGACATATGCACCCGCCAGAACAATGACGGACTTTGAGCTGGCGCTCAAAAAACTCACTACACAAGGCGTTCCCAGCAGTGAAGTTAGTGGCTGGTCATTTCATTACGGCTGGGTATGTATACTCCTATGATAGGCTACTAGGTCTACAGCAAAGTTGTGAAGAAACAATAAATATAAATTACCAAGGCAGAGTAAAATTCCCCGAATTTCAAACACTGCGATCTCCCGCTGTCGATACCGATGCCATCATACCCGAGGACGAAAGAGGAGTGTGTTGATGAGGTGTGGCCAGAGCGTGGTGAAAAAGTACCGGCTCTGGCAACAGGATGGACAGGACAATGTTGGAAATGCAAAACGTTTGTATTGAGCCAACTTTACAATAAGGTGTTATTTGAGAAAAACCGTGTTTCGATGTCCAAAAAGAATCGTGCTGGCCACACAGTAGTATCTGGTTATGATCAGTCTAATGGAATGATTAGCTGACAGTCTCATGCTGTCCTTTTCGCATGCTTGATCTTTGCACATTGACGTTTGCAGTTCATATGTGTTCTGATAAATGGTATTGGTCTGTACTTTAAATGGTTCTATCCTGAAGAAAGTCTTTTTGAACTTTGGCAAGGACTTTAAAATACAGTTAACCATATCAAAAGAGATATGGTACAGATAGTAGTACGAACGCAGTATAGAAAACGCACAAGTTTAAAAAAATAGAGAGTGAC
>JAMZAV010015897.1:0-11565 GCA_024449915.1 Sweltsa coloradensis | reverse complement strand
ACTTTGGGGAAATTTTTTATTTTTTTTTTAAACCCCGGTATTATGTTGATTTTTCTTTTGCCAAAATTTTCGGATCCGATCATTAACTTCACATGAAACCTAACTTCATTGTTGTAATTTAAATTCATTGTTTGAGCCAGTAAAGCCCACTAAAGTACACAGTTTTCACTTCATAGTGCATGTTTGTCCCCTGCTTTCCTCAACTCATAGCGTAGTTTTTGCTAGGGCCCTCAGCCCACACCACGCCGCTTCTCGGGTGGTTGACCTACTTTTAGCAGCAGTGCCTGGGGTCCCTGAACGAGCTTGGAGCGGACCAGCGACGGCGCGGCTCACCACTTGCGTGCCTGATAAGGTGGGTTCTCTACCCCCAGTGGGTAGTGTACTGGACCGTGCTAGGTTGCACTGTCGGTACACTCTGGTTGTTGTGTTTTTGGTTTTTGTGTTACGTTGTTGTGTTTTCGATTTGTTTTCTGTGTCTCTCGGGTTTTTGGTAGTCTCAGCTCTCCGCGAGCTAAGCCTAGGGCAAGTTAGCGAGTCAGGCATAGGGTTAGGACGGGTGACCTTCGCCTACACCACCCCCGACCTAAAGTGGCTCCAATTGGTGAGTCACGAGTGAATCACACTCTGGCGCTGGTCGGGTCCTCCGGGCAAGGTGGTGTCGGTAAAAGGTTGCGACGTGACTTCATAGGCAGGTTAGGCCACGTAGGGCTTAAAGGGATAGAGCCAGGGCGTGAAGTCACAGTAGGGTTTATTACATCCATCAATTTTGTTTGTTGTATGTTCTTCTGCATAAAAATATCTGTGTCTTGTGCATTTTTTTAATTCTCGTATGTTGTTTCAATTTTTCTCCAGAGCGTTGTACATTTGAATTTGAGTGCTTACGGGCATGCCAAGGTCACAATTGTCTAGTGAAGACTCTTAATGAACAAAAAAAGGATCCTGGACTAGTCAGGCAAGGGAGATCGCGGAATAGAGCACAAACGGAACAGAGCACAAATTTTTGCGACCCAAACATTTCCGAAGCATGCAGGGTTCACAAAATGTGGTATGGCACACGCAAGCATGTGTGCCATACAACCTACGCACACACCTTGACGTGTGTGCGCTGTTCCGGTTCCAAACGGATTACAGCACACATTTGTGCGCTGTTCCGTGTGGCAGCTTGTGCTCTGTTCCTGTTAAGAACAAAATACAGCACACACCTTGACGTGTGTGCGCTGTTCCGGTTCCAAGCGGATTATAGCACACATTTGTGCGAACAGCGCACACACGCCAATGTGTGTGCGGTATTCCGTTCTTAACAGGAACAGAGCACAAACTGCTACACGGAACAGCGCACACACGTCAAGGTGTGTGCTGCAATCCGTTCAGAACCGGAATAGCGCACACATGCTTGCGTGTGCCATACACTACTTTAGATAACCCTGCATGCTTCAGAAACGTTCAGGACGCAAAAATGTGTGCTGTGTTCCGTTGTGCTCTATTCCGTTTGTGCTCTATTCTGTGTACCCAGGCAAGGTATCAATATACTGTAAGAATCATACATTATAATGATCTCCAATTCATTATCAATTAGTGGATTTTCATTGAGTAGCATTATGAATAATCTTTATTATAATAAAAGTTTTCTGGACTGGCACCTCCATCTATAAAGTTTATTAAACCTGGAGACCTGGACGTTCAAGGATGAAGCACAATGGTGCTTCAAAACATATTTTCGTTGCCAAAAATACTGGTACCGGTACCTTTTTTTGAGTGTCGGGTCAGTCGCCCAACACCCAAACCTTGTGAGTGTGGCTCGTTGGTCTTGTGGTTAGCGTATCTGCTTCCAATTCAGAAGGTCCAGGGTTCGATTCCCGTCAAATTCAGAAGTTTTTTAACTTCAGATTTGGACTTAGTACATCAGTTCTTGTCCTAGGAGTTTGTAAACGGTGACTTTGGAGCCGTCCTAGCAACGAAGCAAATAATAAATTCAGAGTTGTTCTGAATCGGCCTTGTTGATTCTGGCGTTGATCCACGGGTGTTCGCATTGTCCATACCACTGATTGCTATATTTCCTATTAAAAATATCGATCTTTGGTTGGTTATCGGCTCGCTCATTTGTCGATAGCGTCGGGGCCTACAGGGTTGGCTTTGTAGCCTTGATTTACTCTCCCCTTTGAAAATCAGTTATATAACTGAGTGGGTATACTCTAAATACAATTTATTTATTTATTTTTTAAACCAAATTTTTGGGTTTAATGCAATGTCTTATGTCTCTTTTTCTTTTACAGTTATCAAGTATTGATTCAACCACAATCAACCTTCATCAATATCAAGACTATGACATCACTATTGGACGTTGTGCTGTACTGGATGCCATCCTGCCACTGATATTCACCTCCGAGAGCGTCAAGATCTTCCCAGTACACCCAGCATAGAACTTCTTCATAGTAGGAACTTAGCGGAAACGCAAACTTAGTAGTTACTAGTGTCAGTGTTGACTGCTTCATACAATGCTACCAGCGGTTGATTGAGCTAGCTGGATTGTGCTCGGACCAAAACTAATCCCCATTAGGTAGGCTCTGCTAGGGGTCCGAGTATGTATTCATCGTTGTGCTTGATAGAATAGAGCAGCTGTCTGGAGCAATTGTATAAGTCGGTCACACGTTTGTAAACTGCCATGACTCATCAAGTTTGCTGCAGTGTTCGCAGGCAGCAAGTATAACTGCGAGTACGGGATCGTCTGGCTCACAGATCTCCCCATCAATGGTACAAAACCTACGCGGTGACCCCATAGGTAGACTACATGGCACTCACAAGCTAGGTAGCTTGCCATGTACTAGAACTTGTCTGCAATGGCACTCACAAGCTAGGTAGCTTGCCATCTACTAGAACTTGTCTGATATGGCACTCACAAGCTAGGTAGCTTGCCATCTACTAGAACTTGTCTGATATGGCACTCACAAGCTAGAGCTTGCCATGTACTTGAACTTGTCTGTGCACTAGACAACAGATGACGCTTCACCTAAGCCAGACAGAATGATAGCTAGCTGGTACAACAAGAATTTCTCTCTTCATATATTCCTGGATGAAGTTAAAGCCGTCAGGAAGAAGACAACTCTTTGAAGAAGGATCACCAACATAACAACTATTACCTTTGTTTAAGATTTGTTTACTCGACTGATTCCCGGATGGAGAACACATGCACGAGGAGGTCCGCTCTACTAAGTGTGCCCACATAACATGACATGTATGCAGTGTTCGCAGGTTCTTTCTATTCACTGTGTAAGGTTCAGTTGTCCAACAGCCCAGAAGATTAAACAATGTTCATTGCATTGTGGAGATAATGAAGGGCAATATGAAAAAGCACGTGTGGTGGATTCGACCCTACAGTTACCCTACTGTTGTGGGACGGCCAAAGTGGTCAGCTGGTTTTCTTGAAACTCACTATTTTGGTACGTATATACTTGTCATGCTACACATATTCCATCTTTATTTTCAAGCCTTAGGCCTATTGTGGCATAGGATTGTATTATTGTACCATGATAGTAAAGGGATGATCCTGTTTTAACGTCTGTTAGGATTCGCAAAGTATAATGCAGTTGCTATGATCTAGTTATTTTAATACTCTCAATCAGAACTTTTAAATTGATTGCAAACCTTTTTATAATAGTTCTTTATTTCAAAATGCCATTAAATAATAAAACTTGAAAAACAAACAATGGGAATAGTAGGGCCGCCTAGGTATAAAAACATGTTCATCCGGTATCAGAAGTAAATCAAGGGCTGGGTATTGTAGATACATCGATACACCTTGATTACTTCTGAAGCGGGTGTATGAATGTAAAAAAATCTAACGCATTGTGTTTGTGCATAGCAGACTTATGCTACGATCCAGGCGCGGACTGGGTCGAAAAGGCCCGGGATGCTCGGGATGTAGTAGGCCCGTATGAGGTTCGCGCAGTAAAGAAGGGGTCTGTGGCGAAGCCCCAGCCGCTGGAGGCAATTTCGCCAAAGGCGAAATTTTTTTGGGTGGTTCGTTATATTTTTTTGGCCATAAACACTATTTTAGGACGCGATTAACAGGCGCCAACTAAGTAACACTACCCCAGCTCGCAATTCAAATCTCGCGAAAATTATATTTGAGGAAGCCTTACAACCCAATAATGTAACTCACAAGTGCCAAATTGACACTTGCAAAATGCAAGCTTGGGGGATGAGTGTATACTGGACATTTTGATTGAATCATGCATAACTTCCAATAATAATGTGTAAACGTAACCTGTAACCTGTAATGAGACAATTCACGGTACTACTTCTACATCCCCCCGCCGGCGCCGGCTGCCCCCCCCCCCCACCCAACGCCATCCCCTTGCTAGTTGGAACTGGCAAACCAAAACCAAAATACTTGCAATCACATCAAAATTTCTTCTTGTAGCACGGCGGCGAGAAAGTCAATTAGCTATACATCATAGTTCTTACTGAAAACTGAAAAGTGAGAACACTGAACTACCATTCTCTTTTGAAGAGCTGCCTAAGGCACCCCATGAGTCATCGACGCATCGTTAATATTTTTTAAGTATTTTGTTCGGCAACTCTTTTTCGCAGTAAACAAATATACAATCATATATAATTTGTCTGAAACTGAAAGTGTTAGAGTGTACAAAAGTTCCACAGGGACCCGGAATGTAAAAAGCCGGGGTGCGATCGCACCCCGGCACCCCCTGCCAGTCTGCGCCTGCTACGATCGAGGTACAAGATAAACACAATGACCAGAGTAATCTGTGTGTGTGTGAGTGTGCGTGTGTGCGTGTGTGGACATATGTATTTAATTTTATTTATTTGTTTACATAATGCTGACCCCTTGCACATCATGATGTATAGAGTGTAGGGAAAAAGTTAAAATGACTAGCAAGAAATACTTCATTATCAGTTTGCCAATTTGCATAACATTCAATTCATGCAACCTGTTAGACTTTGCTCGATGGAAAGATTTTACACAATTGCTTCTGCTAATGATCAACTTAATTTGTTTTACAGATCCACGCAAAACGGATCGTCTGTGCACGCACAACAGCAGCCTACTATTTACAAAAAGCCATGCTCTGTGCACATCAGAAGCTGCATCTACAAGTCCTTCCTACCTGCCTTCACTGCAATCAACAGGTAGGTGTATGATGACTGCATGAACACATTTTTAACAGCTACCATTTATAATCTGTTCTATTCCAAACTTCACTTTATTTCAATCTGCACACTCGGGGCCTTCGTCTCTTTCATTCAATCTGAATGGCATTTTAGTATGTTGTTTTTGTTAATCTATTGTTTTAAGTATATAAATACATAAATTCTTATTAAGGGTCTACCCACTCAGTCATATAACTGATTTTCAATGGGAACATTAAACCAAAGGTACCAAGCCAGCCCTGACACAATCGATGAGTGAGCGATAACCAACCAAAGATCAATATTTTTTTAATAGGAAATATAGCGATCAGTGGTATGGCGAATCAATGCCGGAATCAACAAGGCCGATTCAGAACAACTTTGAATTTGATATGTGCCTCGTTGCTTGTACAGCCCAAAGTCGCACCATTTACAAATTCCTAAGCCAAGTCCTGATTGATTTAAGTCCAAATCAGAAGTAAAAAAAAATCTTCTGCGTTTCGAGGGAATCGAACCCTTGATTTTTTTTCAGTTCAGTTCATGTTTTTTATTTAAGAAATTTAAATACATATTACAAGTTTTAGTATTAGCCCCCAAAGAGACCAGGTGGCTCGCAGGAGGGGGCTTTCACAGAGAGGTTATTGTGATAAGTGATGGTAGTGGTAGAGATCGATACAAAAATAGTGAAAAACAAATTGAAACAATAGAGGAGAGTAGGCCCTAGGCCTAACATAGTAGAGTAGAGTAAGGACAAAATCTGTGATATACTTAATACTAAAATGTTATGACAATTTTGCCTATGATGGCAACAATTAAGTACTAATACAGAACAAGAATGTTACATGAGTTTGTTGTAACCTATAAATATTAAATAGGATTAAGAACTAACTAAAAATAATTAGAAATAAGAATAAAAATAAAAGGCTTCATGTAGGGTAGCTATAAATAATATTAAAATGTTGTGACAAATTTGCCTATGATGGCAAGAAGTAATACAAGGCAAAGCGTTGTATCTACATGAGTTTGTTGTAGCCTAACCTATATATAATATTGAGTACAATAAAGAATTAACTAGAAGACTAGAAATAAGAATAAAGATAATAGGCTTCATGTACCGGTAGGGTAGCTATAAATATTAATTACTAAAATGTTATGACAATTTGCCTATGATGGCAACAAGTAATACCAGGCAAAACATTGTACATGAGTTTGTTGTAACTTATGTATAAGTATTAAATATGATACAGAACTAACTAAAAGTAACTAGAAGTGAGAATCAACAAAAATAGGCTTCATGTAGGGTAGGCCTATGAAACCAAAACCTTACACAAATATTGTTTGTGCATACTGTTAAGCTGAGATTTAAATAAATATAATAGGTTATTTTACTAGGTTTGTGCATTTTTTTGTAACCAAATTTTTAGTTTTAGTGTGTTGGTTCCCCTGCTTATATCAATCATCTTGATATTATCTGGGAGCTGGTTGTAAATTTGATACCCCCTGAAATTGATTGAGGATTTCCCATAGTTTGTGTTTACTGTGTTTAAGTAAAGATTTCCATGAGTACGTGTACTGTATGAGTGTGTTTGTTGAGTGAGAGTGTTTGTTGAGTAAACCATGTTTATGAATATATTTATGAATCATCACACAGTTTCAAATTTGTTGAGCGATTCAATATTGAGTATGTTATAGTTAGAATAAAGAGAGTCAGAGGGGGTTAGTGGCGGAGATTATATACATTCTTTATTGCTCTATTTTGAAGAGTTTTAGCGGTTGTAGGTGAACGTTATAGGCACTTCCCCAAATTATATTAAGGTATTGTAGGTGTGAGTGTACTAGCGAGAAGTAGATTATTCTTCGTGTTGGTGGTGGGATGCAGGCAGACAGTTTATAGAGGATACCAATTACTGGTGATATTTTTTTTTTTAAGTTGGAAATATGGACATCCCATTTTAGATGCTTGTCTATATAGAGACCTAAGTATTTAATGGAGTCAACTTGATTGATTGGAATATCATCAATAGTTATTATTTGGTCGTGTTTTTGACTCTTCTGGGGAGGTGATATAATTATGTAGTTTGTTTTTTTAGCATTAAGTGTTAATTTGTTTAGCTTAAACAATTCCGAGAGCAGCTGTAGATCTGTTTGCATGTCTTCCAGGAGGGTTTGGAGATTGGGACCGTAATAAAATAGAGACGAGTCATCAGCATACAATCTTACTTTTCCTTTTAGACGCAAATCTCCAATATTGTTACTGTAGACAAGGAAAAGAATTGGTCCAAGCACTGATCCTATTGTGGAACCCCTATGGATATTGTTTGTGTTGTACTGTGGGTGGAGGATATACTTACAAACTGACTTCTATGACTAGGGTAACTACGAAACCATTCAAGAGTGACCCCTCTCGTGTACCAGCCTTCTCAAATTTATCAAGTAGGATTTCATGGTTTACTGTGTCGAATGCTTTGCTGAGATCCAAGAAAACACCCGCAGTGTAGTTTCCTTTGTCTAGTTGCAATTGGATGTCAGTAATTAGGTCAATAGTTGCAGTAGTGGTGTTTGAATTTTTACGGAATCCGTATTGGTTAGGGTGGAGGAAATTTGTTTCTAGAAGAAAGTTTTCCAGCCTGGTTTTCATAATGTGTTCTAGTATTTTGGAGATAGTTGGAAGAATAGAGATGGGACGGTAGTTAGAAACTTCATCTCTTTTGCCTGTTTTGAAAACTGGCACTACTCTGGCTATTTTTAGTTTTGTTGGAAAAGTTCCGCTAG
Organism: Sweltsa coloradensis; assembly: GCA_024449915.1. Lineage (NCBI taxonomy): Eukaryota > Metazoa > Arthropoda > Insecta > Plecoptera > Chloroperlidae > Sweltsa > Sweltsa coloradensis. The sequence continues at coordinate 3,645 of JAMZAV010015897.1, read as the reverse complement.
TGAAAGAAGTGTTGAAAATATTGGCAAGGTATGGTGCTATGATAGATTTAGCGGCAATAATAGCTTTCGGAGAAATATTATCGTAACCTGTACCTTTGTTCGGATTAACCTTTTTATTTATTGTATCTATGATTTCCTCAGGATTAGTTGGAGCGAGGAAAATAGACTTTGGCTGGACTTTGGGTTCATCTATAAAGGTTCTTACTTTTGGAGCAGGGATCTTGTTTGAAAGTGTGGATCCAATGCTGGTAAAGTAGTCGTTAAACATGTCTGCAATGTCGAGGTGATCCGTGACGGCATTGTTGCCACCATTTCCATTTGTTAGTTTGCCACATGGTTCTTTGGATTTATTATGTTTATTGAAAAGAAGTTGGTTTATTATTTTCCACGTTTCCTTCCCCATTACCAGCCGCTTCAGTGACTTTATTTGCATAGTACTGTTTTTTTAGTTTCCGGCGGAGTGATGTTACTTCTGTTTGCAGTTGTTTAAGTTCATCTTTTATAAGCATATTGTGGGGTTTGAGTTTAAATTTAGCATATGTTTTGTTTTTTTGGTTAATTAATGCAACTAGGGCAGGGTTTGCCCATGGAGACAGAGCGGTTCGAGTTTTCTTTTTAATGACATTTGTGTGGTGGCTGATTTTAATGCCTGTTCTATGCATGATTCAAATTCATCATACAAATCATCTACTGTAGCAGTTCCATTGGTTGATTTATTTGTGTCAAGTTGTGTCAAGCCAAGGGTTAGGTTAGTAGTAAATGCTACATAATCAATTTTTGAAATTTGCCTTTGGGCTGGATGTGACTGATTTACTGAATTGGATATAGAGGTGAGAATAATTCTATGGTCACTTATAGGGTTGTCCATTGTGTATATTTTGAAAGAGAGGTGTAAGGAGTTAGAGATTATGTGATCTATCAGGGTACCGGTACCTGTGTTTGAATTGTGTCTAGTAACAATGTTATTTAATATGTGGCATGCATTGGTGTGTAGCATGTTGGTGTACTCCATGGAAATATCCATCACGTTTATGTTCAGGTCACCAATAATAAGAATATTGTATTTCTTGTAGGTAATTAGTAGTTCATCCAGTTTGTTTAGGAGTTTATCATGCATTATTTTGCCTTGGTTAGGTGGGTTATAAATCCCTATCAAAATAGTGCTTTTACCCTTTGTTGGTATTTCCAACACTACCATGTAAAAGCTGTCATTTCTTTTTTCTTTCTTTTTCATTCTGCATTTTAAGCAGGGACGCTAGTCACAAGACCAACGAGCCTGTATTGTATTGCCTGTATATTTTAAGAAAAAGATGAATAATGTAGGCTCAAGGTACACATTTTCATCACTGACGCAGGGTTGCCACTTTTAAGGATTTTAATCAGGGTGTCTACAAGACTGGAAAACCTGGAATTGTCAGGGAATTTAATAAATCTGGAAAAGTCAGGGAAAAGTCAGGGAATTTTGTATTTTTTTCTGGAATTTTACAAGAAATGTAAAAAAGTCAATATTTTGGTAATTTCAATACCTTTTTTGTTGTTGAAAATAGAAATTCTCAATTTTAAAAACAATTTTTTAATTATTTTGAATTTTCTGGTGTTTAAAATTCCATCCGAAATCAACATTGAATTTATTAACAACCTTTTCTTCATTAGAATGCGCGGGAAAGACAAATTTGCAGCCTGGAAAAAATATTATTTTCCATCTGGAAAACCTGGAAAAGTCAGGGAATTTTGTAATGGTTAATTTGTAGACACCCTGTTAATGTATCTCAAGGATTCCAAGATTTTTGGTAAAATCCGATTTCCTACCATAGGTAGTTGAAAATACATGAAATCAGCAATACATTATTTTTAATAAAGCCTAAACTACAAGCAACAGTGAGTAATAAAATATCAGTACACCGGGTAATTGTAATATTAAAAACAGTGATTCTAGACACAATGGCAAAAACTAAAACATCCATTGAAACATATCCTAAGAAATTGATTGTTAGGCCATATGTTTGCGTGTAATGTTAGTTAAATTCTAAAAAAATTATTTGGCATAACGTATTGTATGGAATCCTGAAAATGTTGGTAATTCCTTCATGTAATAATATGCAAAATACTAAATAGCTTTTATCAAGGATTTCTCAAAATTTTAAAATATTCTCTCAAGGATAAAAATAATTACTTGGTGATGGCAACCCTGCACTAGCGTCTTTGTCTCATCATTTATGACAATATTTAGTAAGTGTAAAAGATGGTAATATTTTTTGTTTATTTATTTCAATGCAAGAGGTTGTGTGGGATTTATTATGATTTCCAGTGTTTATTGGATGAGCGAAGCGAAGACTTCAATTTCACCGACCCCCCAAAAAATTTAGCTCGGGTGTTTTTTTGTTTTTTGTTTTTTTGTTTTTTGTTTTTTGTTTTTTTTTCGTTTTTCCGTCTGTTTGTTCGCTCTCTACCGGGCAAACGGTATATGCGATCTTGATGAAAATTTGACACGACCTTCGTTTTCTCTGAACTTAGACTTGCTACATTTTTGGGTACAATCGAAGAAATATTTCTCATGAATATCGTACTTTTACGATTTTTTTCGATTTTTAGTGCGATATTTTCGTGCCATTTGGGCCAATTCTGACCAAACGGGTGGGGCTTTAACGTTCATATTTCAAATGGACATTAAGGTAATGGTGATGTATTGCTTTCTGAAAGAAAAAGTTGAAAAAGTTAGCCAGAATCGAGAGAAATAAAGCTTTTAATATACGTTTTTTGACTTTTTGTGCGATATTTTCGTGCCATTTGGGCCAATTCTGACCAAACGGGTGGGGCTACAACGTTCATATTATACATGGACATTAAGGTTATGGTTATGTAGTACCTTTTGAAAGAAAAAGTGGAAAAATTTAGCCAGAATCCATAGAAATAAAGCTTTTAATACAAGTTTTTTACGGTAAATAAAACCAATTGACAAGAAACAAAAGAAACTTGACAACATTCACCTACAATGCGTAGGCAGCAAAACAAAGCACTTGCAAAAGTAAAGATATCCCACACAAACTAAAACCTTTAAAAAGCTCATCCATCAACGCGGCGGGACTTTAGCGTTTTCCTAGTTTATTCAAAGCATCAAATTTCAAATATAAAATTTCAAAATTTGAAACTGTTTGTTTTTTGGGACCTTTGCAAAATTAATATTATAAATTATAATTTCAATGACCGGTATGTAAATGTTTTATTCAATGTTACATAATATTGGGAATGCACAAACTATCTGACATCATTCGATATTCAATAACATTTCAATAATAATTGATGGTGAAAATACTTGTGCAAAATGCATCATAAGAGATTGCAGACTGCCATAGCCTACCATCACTATAGTATATTCATGGCTTGTGTGAATGATAAAAAAAATGCTTCAGTGTTGGGTGGGGAAAGATTGATAGGAGGCTAGGAGTTAACAGCTTACCTTGAAAGAGTTTGGTGTATGTATTTGTATTTGTATTTATTAATTAATTCATGTTTCGAGCTCTTCTGCTCGGATACAGAATATTGACATTTTATATTTCACAGTGCATATTCCTTATAATTACTGTTACAAAGCAATTACTAGGAAAGTTATAACATATAAGATATAGATATACTAACCTATAACAG